>JAJJKW010000415.1:0-31410 GCA_023805745.1 Isotricha sp. YL-2021b | reverse complement strand
AAGAAACAGTAGAATTATTTTATAAAGATCATCATATGAGTGAATTTAATGGTAAAATAATAGAAGTTTTTACAAATACTTCAGGCCCAATTCTTTTATGCCTTCATGGGGCAGGTCATTCAGCATTATCATTTAGTCTTTTAGCACATTATTCCAAAAATTGTAAAGTAATTTCTTTTGATTTTCGTGGACATGGTTTTAATATAAGTGAACCAAAAAATGATTTATCAATAAATACATTAATTTCAGAAACTAAAAATGTTCTTTTAGAAATAAATAAACTTTTTCCTAATGAAACTATATTAGTTTTAGGTCATTCTTTAGGAGGTGCTGTTGCAGTAAAAACTGTTTGTGATATTTTTAAAAATAAATTTAATAATGATTTATATAATAAAATTCAAGGTATTATTGTTATTGATGTTATTGAAGGTTCTGCAATGGAAGCTCTCCCTAATATGATTGATTTTGTTAATAAAAGAAAAAATAATTTTAATAATGTTAATGAAGCTATTAATTATATGGTTAATAGTCAAATTAAAAATTTAGAAAGTTGTGAAATTTCTATTCCCCCTTTATTAAAAGAAGGAAAAGATGAAAAAGGGAAAAAAGTTTTTCAATGGAAAACTGATTTAATTTCAAGTGAAAAATATTGGAAAGAATGGTATAATAATTTAAGTACTGATTTTTTAAGTATTAAAACACCAAAAACTTTAATTTTAACTGATACTAATGAATTAGATACTCCATTAACAATTGGTCATATGCAAGGAAAATTTAAATTAGTAGTTATTAAAGGAACTGGACATTTTGTTCATGAAGATGATCCTAAAAGTGTTATTAATAATATTGAAGATTTTATTAATGTTTTTAAAATTCCTAAATCAATTGAGGAAATTAAAGATATAAAAAATAATAATGTTAAAATAGAAAAATATGTTGAATTTAAAGTATAATATAGATGATTCAAACATAATATAAATTAAATTTTTTTTTGAATTAATTTAATAATTAATTTAATTAAATATCAAAAAAAAAAAATTTATTTCTCATTCAAAATGGAAAAGCCAAAAGACCCAAAATCAAAAGATTTAAAAGAAGTAAAAGCTTTAACAGCAAAAGAAATAAAAAATCTACTTCGTCCTGATTTTGAGAAAAACCCAGATAAATATTATCCAGTAAAGACATTAACTTCATTAGGATATTCAAGAGCGCAATGTAAATGTGGTCACTACTATTGGCGTCACAGTGAAAAAGCAACAACATGTGGTGATTCCTCATGTGTAGGTAAATATGAATTTATAGGTCGTGGAACAGGAATAGGAAGAGATGGTAAAAAAAAATTAACATATGCGGATGCATGGAAAAGTTTCGAAAAGAGTTTAACTAGTGCTCGAATACCTTGTACATCAATTGAAAGATATCCTGTTGTCGCTCGTTGGAGAAGTGATGTCGATTACGTTGCTGCTGGTATTTATTGCTTTCAACCTTATTGTGTTACTGGAGAATTAGATCCTCCTGCTAATCCTTTAATTTGTCCTCAATTTTCTGTTCGTTTTAATGATTTAGATAATATTGGATTAACTGGAAGACATTATTCTGGTTTTATTATGCTTGGTATTCAAGTCTTTAATTATCCTGGTCAATATCATTTCTTTAAAGAAGAATGTGTTGAATTTAATTATAGATGGTTAACTGAGGAATTAGGAATTGAGCCTGATGAAATTACTTTTATTGAAGATGTCTGGGCTGGTGGTGGTAATTGTGGTCCTTGTATTGAATATTTTATTGGAGGATTAGAAATTGGAGATATGGTTTTTACACAATTTAAAACTTATCATGATGGTTCTATTGAACAATTACCTATTACTATTATTGATACTGGAATTGGCTTAGAAAGAATTCCTTGGCTTATTAATGGCTCTGCCACTTCTTATATGGATACTTTCAAACATTCTTTTGATTATATTAATAAAAAATTAAATATGAGTTTAGATAATGAAATTTGGGAAAAATTTGGTCCTTATTCTTGTTTACTAAATATTGATGAAGTTGAAGACATTGATAAAACTTGGAAGATTATTGCTGATAAAATTGGAGAAAGTGAAGAAAATGTTAAAAAAGCAATTGCTCCCATTAAAGATATTTATATTTGTCTTGATCATATAAGAACTGTGTTTATTATTATTAATGATGGTTCTCTTCCTTCTAATGTCGGAGGAGGTTCTAATGTAAGAAATATTTTAAGAAGAGTTTTTTCGATATTAAAAAAACATGGATGGGATAAAACAATTGGTATAAATGAAATTGATGAAATTATTGATGGTCACATAAAAGATTTAGAAGGAATATATGGTAAAATTGAGAAAAATCCAAAATTAAAAGATATATTAGCAAAAGAATTAGAAAGATGGTTAACAACAGATAAAGATCAAAAAACAAAATTAGATAAATTAATAAAAAAGAAAGGAGGAATGACAATAGATGATTGGATAGTAGCAATTCAATCATATGGAATTCCAGCAGATAGAATAAGTGAAATAGCAAATATTCCAATTCCAGGTAATTTATATTATGAAATAGCTCAAAGAGAAGAAAGAGTAGTAAAATTAGCAGAACAAATATTATATGAAACAGGTCATTTAAAAGAAACAGTAGAATTATTTTATAAAGATCATCATATGAGTGAATTTAATGGTAAAATAATAGAAGTTTTTACAAATTTGGAAAATGGTCCCTATATGAGTCAAAATAATATAGTAATTCTTGATGAAAGTGCATTTTATCCAACATCAGGAGGACAAGAATGTGATCATGGATATATGACAATAGATAATATAAAATATGAAGTATTAGATGTTCAAAAAGTAGGAAAATGTAATCTTCATATTTTATCTCAACCTCTTCCATTAGAAAAAGAGAGTTATAAAGGAAAAGAAGTTCATGGTGAAATAAATATGAAAAGAAGAGTTCAATTAATGTGTCATCATACAGCATGTCATATAATATCAGCATCAGCAAAGAGAATTTTAGGACCACATGTTTGGCAAAATGGAGCAAAAAAAACAGAAGAATATGCTCATTTAGATATAACTCATTATGAATCATTATCATATGAAGAAGAAAAAAAAATACAAGATATGGCGAATCAAATAGTTTTAGAAGGACATAATATAGTTAAAAGTTTTATAGATAAAGCAGAAGCTGAAAAAAAATATGGTTTTACTCTTTATCAAGGAGGAGTTGTTCCTGGAAATCAACTTAGAGTTGTTAATATTGAAAATGTTGATGTTGAAGCTTGTTGTGGAACACATCATGATAATACTTCCCAAGTTGGATATATTAAAATAACTAAAACTAAAAGAATTTCAGATGGTATTGTTAGAATTTATTTTGTTTCTGGAAAAAGAGCTCTTAAAGAATTAGATATTGACAATAATGTTATTCATGATTTAATGAATATGTGGGGAGTTGAAAGAGGAATTATTGTTGATACTGCCAATAGATTTTTTACTGAAAATAAAAAATATCAAACTAAATTAAAAAATCAATTAATGAAATTAGTTGAATTTCAAGTTAAAGGTATTATTAGTGATGAAAAAGTTAGTAAAGTTGGTTTTATTAAAAGTGAAGAAGATAATAGTCAAATTTATTTCTCTACTTGTCCTTCTTTAATTGTAGAATTAGTTAATGTTAAAAAAGGTGTTATTTTTTATAATGAAAATTTTATTTATGGTTTATTTGGAGATAACAATTTAATTAATGAAGGAGAATTTAAAAAATTTTGTGAAGGATTAAAAGGAGATAATAAAGATATTAAATTTAAATATGCTTGTCAAGAAAAAGTTACTGCAGGAAAGAAAAATGTTGTTAAAGATGTTTATCAAATTTCTGTTTTCAGTAAATTTAAAGTTGAGGATTTGGAAAATAAATTTAAAGAATTGGGTTTCAATGAGGTTTTATAATACAAATTATTTTTTAATTAAAATAAATTTACTTTATGAATGTAAGTAAAAAGAATTTTATTTTAATTTTTAAACCTTATAATCTATATTTTATTAAATTTTTTATTGGATATTTAAATTTTTTTTTATAAATTCATAAATTTTATAAAAAATTTTTTTTCTTAAATGGATTTATACCTTAAAGAATTTGTTGAATATCTCAAATATATAAAAATTCTAAATGAAGAATCTTCACAATCCTTTATTAAATTATTTAATACTTTTTCCCAATCTAAACCTCAAAAAATTCCAAAAAAACCAGATAATAAATCAAATAAAGAAAAAAATAATTCAAATTCATCTCCTTCAAAATATGAGCTTTTAATAAAGACAATTTATAATTATTTAACTTCATTAAAAGAAAATGAGTTAAAGCAACTTTCTAAAGGATTAATTGATGGATATAATGAAAATAAAAACAAAATAAAATCCAAATTTACATTTCGTCTATTCGAAATTTATCAAAATAAAGAACTAAAATATTATTTAAAAAAATGGAAAAAATTACTTTTTTATAAAAATAAAATAGAACATATTTCAGATGGTGATTTACAGCAAAATATATTAAATTCAAAAATAGGAAAAAATTTAAAATATAATCCAAATATAAACAAATTAATAAATCAAAAACTATCAGAAAATCAACCAAAAACAGATGATTTTATAAATAGACAAGAAAAATATTCTCAAAAAATTCAGAAATCTCATGAAAAAGCAATTTTAAAAAATGAAGAAGAAATGCAATTATTATGTTCTTTTTCTCCTCAATTAAATAATAAAATTAGAAATGTAAAAAGTAAATATAAATATGAAGGAATTAAAACAGATAATTATCCCTATAAGAACAAGAAAAAGAATAATAATAGTAATAATAATATAATTAAAAATAATAAAAGGTCAAATACTGCAGGAAATAGTAAAATAACAAGTCAAAGATTATATAATGATTATAATAAAATGCAAAAAAAAAAAAAACAATTACAAAAAGAAATTGATAATGAAAGAGGAATTACATTTAAACCTAAAAGTTTTGCAAATAATAATGGATTTAATATTAATACTAATTTTACAGATAGAAATAAAAAATTACTTGAAGAAAGAAAAAATTTTGCTTTTGTTTATGATTATTTAAGACAAAAAAAATACAATGAAGGAAAAATTGGAAAACAACCTGATAATGAATTATTACAAAATTATTTATTGAATAAAAAATTATCTAATAATGATTATAATGATTTATTAATTGGAAATTATGATAATGAAGAATATGATGAAAATGAAAATTAAATAAAAGAAACATTTTAATTTCTTATTTTATTTATTTATTTTTGGAGTTTTATTGATAAATGAATAATAAATAATACCAATATTTTTTTAATTAATAATAATCTAATACATATCTTGAACATCGACAATAATTTCTTGATGATTTAGAAATATTATTTTTTTCTTGATTATATTTTTCTATTTCCATTTTTATATTTTTAGGAATTTCATTTTTAAAATTAATGTTATTATAAATTTTGGCATCTTCTCCTTTATAATTTGTAGTTTTCATTTTCTTAGAAAAAAAATTATTTTCATTAATATATTCATTTTTTAAATTGTATTGATAAATCATTTGATTATAATTTCTTTTTTTATGAAATTTATATATATAGTTTTGTAAATTTTCATTTGTAATTTGTTCAACATCTACCATCATATCATTTTGTGAAATTGATTTCATTTTAAAATAAAAAAATCCTAGATTTCTTTATATAGGAAAAAATTAGAATAAATTATGAGAGTTATTTTTTTTTAAAAATTATTTCAAAAAAAAAAACCTATCACATATCAAAAATAAAAAAAAATTTTAAAAAATTTCCAATTTAAAAAAAATCTAACCTAAAAAAGAAAAGAAATAAAAATCAAAAACAAAAATTTAGCACTTATCAACAGCACACCAAATATTAACATCTTTTTCAATTCTACTGACATCAGGTTTATCATATTTAGGATTTTTATCAGCTTCAATTCTTTTAAATTTAGTGATAGCAAGATAATTATTAGCACACATTTCAAATTCATGTCCATAATCATTATTATAATCAATTAAATCACTACCAAGTAATTTTCCAGTTTGAAAATGTCTAATAAGGAAAGGTTGATCAACTCTAACAGGTTGTCCCATAACTTGGAATCTGATAATAGGATCAACATGTTCAATTGTCCAACAATTATAGAAAGATTCTTCACTAGAAAAAAGAACTTCTTGATTTCTACTAAATCTACTATAAGCAAAAGGACCAACTAAAGGAGAGAAAAGATATAAAGGATAATCATAAGCAGAAGGATAAGCAACAATCACAATTTTTTCATTATAACACACAGGACTTTGTGGTTGAGGATCAGGTAAAGAATTTAAATTTTTATCATCATTATATTTCTCAATTTTAAATAAACTTCTTGGACATGGGAAATTCATTAATGGTGATGTTGTACATCCAAATGCAGCTTTATATTGAGGATTTTTATCATCTACATCCATTACCATAAATCCTGAAGTTTTCTTATTTTTAAACATAAAATAATGTCCTGTTGTTAATGTTCCTTGAGAAAATGGAGTCAATTCTACTCGAGCTAACATTCCTGCATATTTTGCCTCCTTTTGAGATACTAATAATCCATTCGAATCTTTTAATGAAATGTATTCTTTAAATTTTGTCTCGTCTAATACCATATCCTCGTACCAGTTTCCTATTTTGGCTTTTACACTGTATTTTCCTCCTCCACGAAGTTGTTGAGTTGTGAATTGCATTTTTTTTTTAAGTTTTTTTTTTTAAGTTATTTTTTTATTCATTTTTTTTTAGGGTATTTATTTTTTATTATTTTTTTTGTGTAAGAATTTTTTTGAAATAATAATGATTTATTTAAATAAATATCATAAAAAATATATATCAATATTAAGATACAAATTAATAAAAATTTCATAGAATTAGTTTTATCTCAATTTTTATCAATATCCATACTATTAATATTTTCATTATCATCACATATATTCCTACTATAATTATCAATAATTGTTTCCTTTATAACTTTTCCAATATCATTTGAATTAATATCATCAAATGTTTTAACTAAATTTTCATTATTAGCATCATTTTGGGTATCAATATTATTATTATTTATATTATGATTTCCTTTATCAATTTTATTATCATTTATATTATTATTATATTCATTATTAACATTAATCATATTTTCTTCTTTTCTTTCTCCAAAATCATTTTCTCCAAATTCTTCTTTTAAAAAATCCAAAAATTCATTTTCTAAACCAGAATCTTTAACAATTTTTAAAATAACTTCATCAGTTCTTCCTTCTAAAAACAAAGAATTACAAGATAATAAATGATAACCATAATTCCCAACTTTATCTTTATTAAAAATAACTTTCCAGCATTTTTTATTAGAAACATTAGGTAAAGAAGCAAAAGGATGAACTTGAAGTGAAGTTCCCATTATAATAATTAAATCAGCATCTTGAATATCATTTCCTTTAATAAAAAATTCTTCTGGTAATCTTTCTCCATAAAACACAATATTAGGTTTACAAGGACCATTGCAAAATTCACATAATTTTATTTTATTTTCCTCAATACATTTATTTATTTCATCTATATTTATTTCACATTTACATATTGGACAATGTCCTTTTGTAAAAGTTCCATGTGCAAAAATAATTTTATTTGGATTTATTTTTGCTTTTAATTCTAAACCATCTATATTCTGAGTAAATATATATTTCACTACATTTTTTTTATTTGTTAAAAAAGACATAAATTTATGTGTTAATGTTGGTTTTGTTTTTGATAAATCAAATATTTTACAAAATTCATAAAAAAAATTTGGATTATCTAAAAAAGTAGAAATTTCAAAAAACTCTTCAGGTGAATTTAAATTATATTTATCTTGTAATTGTTTAAATAAACCTGTTTTAGAACGAAAATCTGGAATTCCAGCAGTTGTGCTTATTCCAGCTCCAACCATAAAAATTATTTTTTTGAAAGAATTATTTTTGATTAATGATATGAAATTACTATATTTAATGTTATATATTTCTTCTTTTGAATAAAATTGATAAAAAGGAATTCCATATTTTCTTTCAAATAAATATTGAATGTATTTATTTAATAATTTTGACTCTATAAAAGTTCCATCTTCATTTTTTTCTGTTTTTTCATCTTTACATAAACCACAATATATAGTTAAATCTTCTAAAAAAATTGATAAATTATGGTTTGATAAATTAATATGGTCTTTTAAATGATAGAATGTACAAAATATTTCTCCACATTCTAAACATAATGACAATGAAGACAATGAAAAACAATTTTTACATAATGATTTTTCAAATGAAAAGAATTGAATATCTTCTGGAGGAATTATTTGAGTATTTTCTATATGAGAACAATTTTCTTTTGGTGGGATAAACATAAAGTTTAATTTTTTTAATTTAATGATTTAGAAATTTTGTTATATTATTAAATTAATATTTGTATTTTTTGAAAAATGGAAAATTTCAATAAAGAAGAAATAAAACTCAATGAAAAAGATAGTCAAAAAGCAAATAAAAGTAAGAATGATATTAAAAATAAAGAAAATGAAAAAGAGAAAACACAAAATAATAAACATCCATTTTTATTGATAATCAAAATCCAGAATCTAAAAAAGAAGTAACCACAAGTAATTTAAAAGATAGACAATTTATTAATGAAATATTTGAATATTCAGAAGAATTGAAATCTCTAATTCTAAAATTAAAAGATGATTCAAAAAAAAATAAAGAATTATTTATTTTCTTTTAACAATATTCAGTTAAGAAAAAAAAAAAGAAGAAGACATTTCAACTTAAAATCAACTAAAAGATATATCTACTCAATTATCTATCAATGATTATGGAGAAGAAGAAAATAAATAATTCAAAATACTTTAAGACAAATAAAAAATATATTTATTCAATCTAGTCAAATAGCGGAGAATATTCAATTTAATAAAAACTATTATCATGAAGAAGAAGAAGAAACTGGAATATTAGGAATTTTATATGATTAAATTCAACAGACAAAGATATAAACACTGTATTAGAAGAAATTTTTAATATATTAAAAAATAATAAAATTTGCAAAGATAGAGTTAAAATATATATTTCAAAACATATCCAAAGAATATTTTTGGGAAAAAGGTGATTACAATAACATTTTTTTGAATTTATCTAAATATATTGATTTACTTTTATTTTTCATAAGTGGAAAAGATGATTTAAATCAGTTTACTTATCCTTTGATTTAAAAAAATGTAATGGAATTAAAACTAATTTAAAAGATACTAAAATGATATCTGAAGGAAATACATTAAATTTCCAAATATTATTTTAACAAAAGAAATTATCATATAAATGAAAATTCAAAATTAATATCAATAAATTTATATCAAAAAAAAAATTAAATTTATGTTAAATAGGACAGATATTGATTTATATATAGATAATAAAAAAAGAGAAATAATGAATTTTAGTATTAAAATAGATAAATGGTATAAAATAAATTTTTATTTAATGAATTTTAAATAAGATAAAATTATAACAATTGGAGTGTCTGAGTTAAATAAACCAAAAAAAGAAATAAGAATTAAATAATTTTTATTGATGTGATATTACAATTAAATAATGCAGAATTTTTTGAAAATTTTCAAGGAAATTTTGCTCCTATAAGTTGTTTTATTTTTGATTATCCTAGAATAAGTTTTGAAGGAACAATATATCAAAATAATATATTTTATTTAGGTGATGATATTTATTGGAATAAAAATGTGAATAATGAAAAAACAGAAAAAGAATTAATCAATAATAATTTATATAAAAATAATATTTATCTTTTGGGAGGAATGAAAATTTTATTACCTATATTAGAAAAATTTTTATTAAATAACAATCAAAAAGAACTTTTTAAAAAATATTTCATATTAATTAAAGAAATTTTAATTGATAAACCACAAAATTTAATAAATGCATATAATACAAATTTCTTTGAAATTTTTGGATTTTTTATTCAAAAAATAGAAGATTCATATTTTGAAAACGAAAATTTTGGGGATTATTTAATTAGTATAAGTGATGATATTATAAAACAAAATCAAAAAATTAAAAATATAGAATATTTAATAAGTTTTTATACTTCAATTTTCTTTAAATATGAAATAATTGTTAAAATTTTTAATAATTTAGATAAATATTTTGATTATATAACAAAGAATGAAAAAAATTTATATAAATTTATGAAATTGAATGTATGTTGTAAATTTTTAAATGAAATAAAATATGAAAATTATGGTGACAAATTTTTCTCTTTTATAAAAAATATAATCAAAAATGTAATTCAATCTAAAGATGAAAAAATAAATGAAATTCCCTATTATTTATTGCAATCAAATCACCCTAAAAAATACATTGAATGTGTTCTAAAATCTTTATATAGTGAAATGTTAAATTCAAAAATTTTAAATGAAAATATAAATCTAAATTTTTTAACTAGTTTATCTTTATTTAATCCTAAAGAGGTGGAAAATAAATTCTTGGTAATTCAAATTTTCCAATTAATATATTTAAAAAATAATAAAAAATTAAAAGAAGTAATAACATATATACAAGAAAATAAAACATATTCTTTTCAAATATATCAATCTTTAATTAAGCTTTTTTTTGAAGAAAAAATTAAAATTGAAAATGAACAAAAAGATAAAACCAATGAAAAATATACAAAGGAAGTTTTAATGTTTAAATTAATTATTGATTATGTAAAATTTTCTATTAATTATATAGGTGATTATAATAATTTTATTATAGAAAAATCAGGAAATTTGGATTTGGAATTATATATAAAATTAATATCCGAAAATTTTGGAAAATTAATTGATTTAATTGACAAAGAAAATTTCTATCTTTATATAAATCAATCAATTCAAAAATATCTTATAAATATTTTAATCTATTCTTTAGTATATTTAATTAAAGAAAATAAAGAAGAGAATAATTTGAAAACATATTTTACAAGAATAAAAGAATCAATAATATCTCTTTTAAAAAAAATTATAATAGAAGAAATACACAATAATATGTTTTTTAAAGAAATAGAAAACGAACCAAAAAATGGATATATTTTAGGTTTTCAAACATTTTCTTTAATTATTGAAAAATATTATATTTATGGAGACAAATATTTAAATATAATTAAAGTTATTGATTGTTTAATTTCTTCTTCATATTACGAAATCACAAAAATAGATGTTAATGAATATGATAATATAAAAGATTTAGCAATTAAGAATAGTCAAGTTGAAGGATTTGAAGATTTTATAAAATTAATAAAAGAAAAAGATTTATTAACATTTTTCCAAAAATTTGATAATAATAAAAAAATATTTGAACAAATTAAAAAGTTTTTTATGAAAAAGAAAGTCAAAAATTTTCTCATAGAGAAATTTTTATCTAGAGAAAAAATAGACGGAAAAGATCAAGATTTATCAAGACAATTAAATAAAATGATGAAATTATTATATTTTATCTCTATAATATTTGCTCAGTTTTTTTTTAAAAATAATTTAAAAATTAATGAGCTTTTTAATCAATATTTAATATTTCTATATATAATAATGAATGTAATTGAGGAACTTTATACTAAATCTTTTAACTATTTAAGTTCAGTTAAAAAAAAAATATCCAATAATTTTCTTCTTCTTTCCATTACTCATTTACAAATTATGTCTTATTTATTCTTAACAAAAGATAAAAATTCATTGACATATAAAAATATTATAGATAATATTATACAGTATTCAAAAACTGAAGAAGATGAAAATTGCATGAATGAGAGGATACTTCAAAAAATTACAGCAGTTAATCCATTTAAGCTCATAATTAAACATTTTAATGAAAAGAATATAATTCATGATATCTTGATATATTATTTAATAAAAGAAGAAAAAAGAAATTTAGAGTTAACTTTTAATAACTCAAAAATAACTTGGGATAATAATTTAATGATTTTATATAATCTTAAAAACTATTCTCAAAATTCAATTATACAGAAAAAATATATTAAAATAAAGAAAGAATTATTTTCCTTTAATGGGATTTATTCAAATAAAAAATTATTTTATACAGATAGAAAAAAAGATTTTAAATTTAAAATTTCAACTCATTTAACACAAAATTTTATGAATCCTTTATTAATTCCAATTTTAGATTTTAATTATTATGTCTCAAATAAATATAAATTAAAAGATTTTAGTTTAGAAAATGTTAAAAACTATATAAATTTGTCACTTTTTCAAAATTATAATGGACAATTAAATTTTGAAATTCCCTTTTCTTATGAAAAAATCCCTTGTTGTTTGGTCAAAATCTCACATCATATAAAAGGTTTTATATTAATTAAAAAGGAATCATATAATAAAGACCCAAAATATTTTGAATTTTTTTCTTCTGAAAAAGAAGAAAATAAATTAAATTATGATAAAATTACTAAACTATGTTATGGTTCATTTAGAAATATAGATTATGATACTCCATATTATATAAAAATAAATGTAGATGATATAAATTTAATATTATTAAGGAAATATTATTATTCAAATAATGCAATAGAAATATTTACAAATAAAAATAAATCATATTTCTTTTCATTTAACATTGAAAATGGACAAGAAATTTTTCTAAACTTATTGAAAAGATTGAATGTGAAAAAAGAAGAAACAGAATCCCAACTACATTCAATTGTATCAAATTGGAAAGATGGAAAAATTTCAACATTTACTTTTTTAAACAAAATAAATGTATTTGCAAATCGTTCTTTAAGAGATTTAACTCAATATCCAGTTTTTCCTTGGATAATTCATGATTATTCTATAAAAAATAAAATAGAAAAAATCCGAATAAGACAATTAGATAAGCCAATGGCACAAATAGGAGAAGATCCAATATCTAATAAAAGTTTTAGAAAAGATAATTATCAAATAAATTTTGATTGTTTTAAAGAAGATTTTGAAGAAAAATATAAAAAATATAAGATGGAAGATTTTTATAATGATGATAATATTTTATTAGATGATATTCCATATTATTATGGTACTCATTATTCAAATCCAGCATATGTTTCTCATTATCTCATAATAATTTTTTCTTTTACATTTACTGCTTGGAGTATTCAAGTAACTTCTTTGGATGTCCATGATAGATTATTTCTTAATTTAGAAAAAAGCTATCACAGTTCTATTACTTCAAGAAGTGATTTAAAAGAAATTCTTATTTTCCTGAATTATTCCTCAATCTAAATAAACTGAACTTAGGAAAACTACAAGTTAATGAAAATAAAACTCAACATATAGTTTATTAAAAGATTATGATAATATTATCGGTAATGATGATGATAAAGTTAATCATATAAATAATACTAATAATAATTTTAATGATGTTAATAAAGATATTTTTGTTAATGATGTTTTAATACCAAAATGGGCAAATCACAATTCTTATTTATTTATTACTATTTATAGAGAAGTTTTAGAATTAATCAAAGAAGATATTTGTAATTGGGTGGATTTAATATTTGGAGTGAATTCAAGAGGAGAAAATGCATTAAAAAAAAAAAATTTATTTATGCCTTATTCATATGATAATGTTATAGATAAAAAATTCAAATTAATAAAAGATCCAGTAATGAAAGAATGCACCTTAAAATTAGTAGATTTAGGATTAACTCCAATACAAATTTTTAATAAGCCAATTATTTATAAAACAAAAGAAGAAAATAAAGGAATGAATTTTTCAATAAAAATATCAGATGTGAAAAAAATATGTCATATTTTCAAAGGGAAAAATGAAAATAATGTAATATTTTATACAAATGATTTAGAAATTATTAATGTTAATTTAATTGAAAAAAAAAATGAAATCGAAAAATTTCAATGTCCTTTTTCATCTATAATTCAATTAATATATATTTCAAAAGGACAATTTAATATTTTTTTAATAGAAGAAACTCATATGAAATTAGTATTCAAAGTATCAAAAAATCAATTTTTACAAATAATGAATGAAAATATTCCAGATAAAAGTTTAATAAATATAATTTATGTTGATAAAAATGAAGATAATCTATATGTAGGAACTGAAAATGGAAGTTTAATAATTTATAATATGGATGAAATAATTAACTTTAATGGGCCTTATAAACCAAAATATAATTTAAATCATTCAAAAAAAATTAATTATATAAATGTGAATAATGAATTAAATATGTTAATTGATTGTTCAGATGATGGATATATAAATTTATATACTTTACCAAAAATAGAATTAGTAAATTCAATTTATAAAGAAAATATATATTATGTGTTTTTATCTTCATCACCTTTACCATCTTTTGTAACATATAGTAATACTTCAAAATATTTTTGCTGCTATAATATTAATTGTGAAAAAATAAATATTGAAATTCCCTATGAGAGAATTAGCATTAAAACTGAAAATATTAATTTAAATTCTAATCAAATTGTTAAAGAAAAATCATGTAAAATAGAGTATTATTCAGTCAAAAATAAAAATGAATATTTAAAGGAGGATTCTATAAATTTAGATAATGCAATTGTTGTTAGGAATTCTAACTTTGTTGATTATTTAATGTACCAAAAAGGACAATTTGTTTATTTAAGAAAATTCCCTTTTATGGTGGTTTCTTACCAAATAGACATTGATCCAGATTATGATAGGGTTTATTTTATTGATGAGCTTTATGATATTAAATTTATCAAGATTTTTGAATCAAAAAATGAAATTAATATTAAGCATTTAAATAAGTCAGAGTTAGGAAATGAAATTCTAATTAAAATATAAAATTAAATTATTTTAAGATTATTTAATAATTTCATTAAACTTTAAATTAAAAATAATTAAATTAAATAAAGTATTTCCTATTTTTCAGATTTATATTTTTTGTTTTACAAAAAAAAAAGATTTTAATTATTTCAAGTAAAGTATAATTTAATTTAATTTTCCTTTAATCAATACAAATATTTCTTGAATAATATTGATTAATCTTTATTCATTAACATTAAATAATTAAAAAATTGAATTGAAGAATTTATTGTAAATTTAATCTTTGAATTTTTTTCTTATTTGTCCAAATGTGTATTTTAAATTTAGGAGAAATTTAATAGAAAATTCTTTAATTGATATATTTAAAATGGAATATTTTGTTTTTTTATTATTTAAATTTCCTTCAATTAGTTTTCTGAATAATTTAAATAAATTTTATTTTTCTGAAAATCAAATATTAAATTATTATTTTCAATTAGAATTATCTTCTAAAACATTTTATTCTTAAAGATAATTGTTTAAAAAGGATTATTATTATATTGTTTTCAACAAATTTAAATTTTATTTATAATAAAGTTTTAATCGGTATTATTTAATATTAATTAATTTGTTTAAATATTTTTTTCCGTATGAAAGGTTATTGTGATGAATGTTTAAGTAAAAAAATAATTGTCATAATTATTTTAAAATTTCTTGTTGCTTATTGAATCTTTGAGAATTATATGAAATATCAATAATTAACTGACAAATCAATTTGGTATATTATTATTAAGAACTTTTAACGATTATTATAAAGAAAAAAAATTTTTCACTGAAGATTCTTTTTATCAAAAAGTAAATTAAATATTACTCAAGAAATGATATGAAAACTCATTATTATTATTTCAAAATATATTATCATATTATTATTATAACAATAAAAATGATTATGTAAAATTAATAATAAAAAATGGTTTTGAAATAATAAAAAATTTTCCTTTTAAAAATGAAAAAAAAATTTTGAAAAGGAAAAATGCTTTAATAAATAATATTTCTTGTACTTATGTAAAAGAAAAAAGATATGATAAAACAAAAAAATTTCTTGATAAAAATATTGAAATGAATAAAAATAAAATTGATAATGCATTTCATGCATTGAACATAAGAAAAAAAAATTTATCTCTTCATTATTTTCATTTAATATTTATAGAAATAAAAGATATTATTATAAATGAAGATTTTAAAGAAAAATATAAAAAAAAATTTATAAATTATTTTCATTTTTATTGTTCAATTATTTCAGTTATACATAAAAATACTCTTTCAAAGATTATATTAAAGATATTGATAATGGGATTAATTTTACACATTATTTTTTAGGGGAAATAAATTATATTATTTTTAAAAAAATAAATTCTATTAATTTTTCTTTTGATGAAGAGCAATATAAAGATATTAATCATATTTTTATTGAAAGTGAATTAAGTGAAAGAGATAAAATGTCTATTAGAAATTTAGAAGGTAAAATTCTTTTGAAATTAAATTAATTGATATAAATTCAAATAATTATTTTGAGATGATTGAGCAAAAAATTCAAAAAGAAGAAAATGAAATTTACTATAATAAAAAAATTTCTAAAAAATAATGGAAAAAAATAGAAATATAATAAAATTATATGAGAAAATTTTAAAAAATAATTCATGAATTTTGGTATTTTTTTTAACTATATTAAAATAAAGTTAAAAATTTTATTTTAAATAATAATATTGTTTATATTTTAAATAATATTAAAACCTTTGAAATTATCAGAAATACTAGTTCTACAATTTGAAATGGAAAAACCAAATTCCATAAAAGGAAACTTTCTAAAAACTAAAATATTACCATTGGAATAAACTAAATAATCTTGAAAATTTTTTAATCTAACAGTACAAGGTATCTTAAATATTTTACTATATTTACTTTCATCTTTCTCCTGATATAATTCTATTTCATCTTTTCTATTTTTTTCACATAAATGTTTTCCATTTAAAGTATAACACGAAAATTTATTATTTAGATTGGAATAAATAACAATTGAACAAAGAGGGTCAGATGATAAGAAAACATAATTTGGAATAAAATTATTATTTAATTTAATTACTCTAACTAACTGAACATTAGGATATAAATATAAATTAACATTTACATCATTGGAACAAGAAATAAACATATTTAAAATATTATTACTATGGATATAATTAACTTTTTGATGATGAGCAGAAATGTTTTTGATAATATTAAATTTATCATTAATTATTATATATATTATAATTCTTCCAAATTTAGTTCCTATGAATAAATATTCCTCATCTTTACTTAAATTAATTGCTGTAATAATTTCTTTTATTTTTATATTTTCTATTTTGTTTTTAGATGAAAAAAAATTATTCTTGGATTGATTTATATAAGAAATGATAAAAAAATTTGCCACAATAAATTTTTGATGATTTTTAAACATTTTTATAACATTATTAGATTCAAAATATTTATAATCTTTAATCTGAGTTGAAGATACATTTATAATTTCTCCTTTTATACTTAAATGAAGATTAAAATAATTTGTTTTTTTATTTTTATAAATAAAATTTACTATTAATTGACTTTCTTTCACAAAACAATTTAAGGAAATAATATTTGTAAGAATATCTTCTTCACTTTTAACAATAATGGGTTTAGGAACTTTCTCTTCTAAAGAATTATTTCTTTTATTAATTTTTCCAAAGACAGTAATTGGATTATATCCTAATTCAATTAATCTACAAAAAATTTTTCTTAAATTTTTATTAATTTTTAATCTTTTTTCAACTACTCCTTGATAACAATAACTCATATAAATATTTCCTTTATCTTGTGCTTTTTTAATATCAGAAAATTCTCCGAAAATTAAATTAATCCATTCTTCAATATTAGAGTTTTCCAAAATTTCTCTATGAAAAATAATAAATTTATAAGGATCATTATCAGCATAATAAGGAATTAAACAATCATTAACTTCATCACCTAACTTTAAATAGTTTTGTATATAAATAGTACTTTCTTTTATATCTTTAACAGTTTTTTGTAAAGAACCAAAATTAAATTTATTCAAATTAATAAACATTTCAGGTAAATAAAAAAATTGAGGAATTAATTCTCTAATATCTCCTTTTTCAGTAGAAGAACCAATAAAACTTTTATTTAAATTAATAAATAATCTATCAGGAGAATCAAAGGAATTCCCTTGAATTTCTAAAGAAGAGATTGTAAAAGGAAATATTCTAACTAAATAGTGGGTAACATAAGTTGGATTTGAAAAATGGCTCCCAAATACATAAGGAATTTCATCAATTGGAATATTTGTGTTATCATATAATATAGATATATTATTATCATATTTAGGTATATCATCTTTATTTTTATTTATTAAAGAAAAATGAATATTTTTGTTGAAATAATCATCATTTATTTGTTGTATTCCTAATACAAAATTATTTAAATAATTGTTTTTTCGGATTTTACTTTTTTTTGAATTAGATAATAAACCCATTGGAGTCGATAAAGGACGAAGTTTTAAAGGAATTTTTGGAATATTTGATAACAGAGAGAAAAAATAATCAGGCTTTTTGGCAATAGAATTTTCATCTATGTTGTAATTAAGGGATTTTTCTTCATTGATTATCTCTTCTTCTTTATTTTCTTTGTTTTTTTTTTCTTCTTTTTTTTCTTCTTCTTTATTTTCTTCTTCTTTTTTTTTTTCTTCTTTTTTTTTTTCTTCTTTATTTATATTATTTTTATTTGAATTTTCATCTTTTATATCTTTATCTAAAATAATATCATTTTCTTCAATTAACCAAGGAAAAACAGGATATTGAGATAGGTCCCTATAACTTCTATTTCCAAAAAAATTAACATTCATTAAATATTCAAAATTCGACATATACCCTTTTTTCCATTCTTCAACAATTTTATTGAGATTTAAACAATCAATATTATTATTAATTTTTTTAATCTGTTGATGAAAATCTTTTTTTTGGCTTTCATTTTCAAATTGGAAATAATAAGATTTATTATTTGTAAAAATTTCAATTGAACTATCTTCAAAAAGATATTTTCTTTGAAATAAAAATTTTATATTTTTAATTTTTATTTTTTTATATCTTAATATTTTTGAATTTTTTTCTTTTAAGTTAAATAGACAACCAAAACAAGATTTTCTTTCATTATCATAATTATAAAGATCATAATTTATAAAATGAGGATAACTATAAAACAAAATGTTTTTTTTTTTAATTATTATAAAACCTTTATCATGAATAATTGGTTTAATATAACAAACGTTAAATACAGATATAAATTCTTTTTCGATATTTTCAAATGAAAAGAAATTTATTAAGTTATTTTTTTCATAAAAATCATAAAAAGGATATAAAATTAATTTATAAATTTTTTCATAAGAACTTTTAAACAAATTTTCCTTTTTAAATTTACTAAAAACTGGGAGATAATTATCTAAATTTGCAATTGGAACTAATAAAGGAAGTGTAAGTTCTTTGGTTAAATGATTAGATAATTTAAATTTTAATTCTAAAACATTTTCTTTATTTTGATTAAAAAAAATATCATAATTTGAATAAGCTCCATTCCAAAAAAATAATTTTTTTTTTATTTTTTTATAAAAATTACATAATTCTAAATGATTTTGATATATTTCAAGGCATTTTTTTTTCATATTAAATTCTTTTGGCAAAAATAAAGTTATTGGAACATCTTGTTCTTTATTAATGGTTTCAATTTTTTCTTTTTTATCAAGTTCTTGAATATAGTGGAAAATATCAAATTGAATTTTGTTGTTATTATAATTTATATTTTCCTCCATTAAAGGCTTTAAAATATAAAAAAATTCATTTCTTATAAATATATCTCTAAAATTATTTTTTATATCATCTTCACAAGAATAAAGTTTTGTTAAAATTTGTTTTAATAATATTTGAATTTCATTTTTAATAATATTATCATTTAAAAATAAATCATCAAATTTTCCCTTTTTATAATAAAAATATATTAAATAAAAATATTTATTTCTTCTTATTAAATCATAATATTGTAAGCATTCACTTGATTGAAAACATACAAGTAAGAATAAAAATAAGAAATTATTCGGATTTTTACTGAAAAAATAAAATATATCAATAATATCATTTTCTTTTTCTAAAATTTTAATTGCAAATTTTGGAAATATAATATCTTTTAAAATCATAAAATCTCCTTTTCCTCCATATAAAAGCCATAATTTAATTTTTTCAGAAATAAATTCATCAATTTCTATTTTTTCAAATATTTTTTCAAAAATCTCTTTTGAATGCTCATTAATATTCTTCAATAAAAATAAACTTAATAATTCATTATTTTTTATATTTAAATCATTTATCCAATTTATTTTTGAAAATTCTATAAATTTATTTATTAAATTAATATACTTTTTCGTATTTTTTGGGAGTTTATGTTTTTCCTTTTTAGTGAAAATCATTGAATCAAATAAATTAAATAAATTTTGTCCAGCATTTTGAAAATTATTTAAGTAAATAATTTCCAAAATAGGAATAAGTATTTCTATTTTTTCTATGAAAGTAAAATATTTTTGTTTATTTATTATTGAATTAAAAAAAATATCATTAATTTTAAAATGATAATTATTTATAGGATCTATTATATTTTCATTTTCATATGATAAAGGAGATATTATAAAAAAATAATTTGAATTATCTTTTATATCAAATAAAGATTCAATGTTGTTTATTTTTGTTTTATAAAAAAAGATAGTTTTTACTAGTCCAGTGAAATTTTTTAATAATGTCATTTTATATTTGTAATTTTCTTTATCTTTTTGTTTTTTTACTTTTAATAAATTATTTTTTTGAATTGTTTTTTCTTTCAAATTATCTTCAAATAAAGTAATTTTAAAATTTTTTTCAGAAAGATTTTTTATATCTTTATAATCAGAAATTAAAAATTGTATTTGTAAATTATAAAAAATATTTTTATTAATTTTGATTTCATTTTTCAATAAAAATTGTTTTTCATTAACTTTAATCTGAAATTCATTATTGATAATTGAAATATCTAAATATAATATATCTTCTATTTTAATGTTTAAGAGAGAAAAATCTTTACTTCTTTCTCTCTTAAAAGAAATATAAAAAAATGAATTATTTAAAGAAAAATTTGTTATATTTTCATTAATTAATCCTTCCTTTAAATTATAAAAGTTAAAATAATCAAATCTTATTTTTTTAGGAACATTTTCAAATGCTACATCATCACTTGTTTTTTCTATCAATAAACTTTTAGAAAACGATTTTGAATCAATTTTTTTTCTTAAAAATAAATTTCTAAATAATTCAATACTTTTTTCAATAAATCTCTCCTCTATTTTTCCTTCTTCAATTAAAATCCTGATTTTTTGACAAATAAAAAAAATGTATTCTCTTTTAATTATAATTTTAGTAGTTAATGTATTTATGATATCTATTATTAAACTATCAATAACTTGATTTTCCATTTCTTTCAGATAAATTTCAATAAGAATCAAAATTAATTTATTTTTCCCCAAAAGCTCACTATTTAATATATTTGAAATTAAATCTGAGTTTTCAATTACATTTTTAATTTCATTTAATAATTTAGATAAATTGTTATTATTATTTAATTTTCCTAAATAAAAATTACATTTTTCAAATGTTATTTCATTTATAAAAGATTTCTCTGAAAAAATATTGATTTCTTTTTCCATTTTGTAATTATAAATTAAAAAATTAATTTTAAATAGAAAATCTTTAAAATAAAAAAGAAAAAAAAGATATCTAAGAAAATAAATGGCTGTAAGGATTTGTTGCATTATTAAAAAGCTTTTTATTTACTAAATTCTTAGATGAGTATTTTCTTAAATTATTTTTAAAATCTTCACTGTTCTCAAAGAGTTTATTATTTTCAATAAATGGGTTTTTTATTTTTTCCTTTGAATAAGATTTATTCTCTTTTTTTTTATTTATTTTATAATTTTGACTGATTGAAGAAAAATCATTTAAATCTTTTAAAATATTATTTAAAATTAAAATATCATATTTGTAATTTATAATTCTATCAATAAATTCTTTATAATCAGATTCATAATTATTGGAAGAAGAATTGATATATTTCTCAACTAAATAATTTTTTTTTTCATTTGCAATTTTTATTAATTTCAATATTTCATTTGTTACTTTTAAAATTTCCATTTCTCTTTTTTTTGTTATGGAAATTAGTTCATTTACGTTATTAGTATTTAGAGTGTTTTCACTAGTTTTATTATTTTCAATTGTTGGTATTTGACCATTTAAAACCATTCTTAAAGAATTTTTACCTGTATTACTATTATTATTTAAATTTTTAATATTTTTATTAGAATTATCTTTTGACATTTTTTTTAATTGTTCTCTTATAGACTTTTTTAAAGGTTCATTATTTAATTTTTCCATATTTTTTCCATAATTAAAATTTAAAGGATTTCTTGTAAGATTTTCATTTTCTTTATTATTGTCATTTTTAAAAATATTGTTGGCTGAATAATCATAATTATAATCATCAAAATTATTTTCAATTTTATTTATATTATTGTTATATGAATAATTATAATTATTAAAATTATTACTAAGAGAATTATTACCAAAATTTGAATAATCATAATTATAAATATTATTCCCATTATTTAAATTTAGATTATGATAATTTTCATTATTTATTTTATTATAATTATTAGAAATATTATTTGTTAAATTTTGATTTTCAACTAATCTTTCATTTTCACTTAATAAACTTCTTATTGCTTGAATTGCTTGTGAAATTATAGAATTAAAATCTTCTAAAATCATTATAACATTATTTGAAAAATTTAAATCACAATTATTTTTTAAATAATCAAACATTGCTAATTTTTTATTTTCAGGTATTAAATGTGACTCAAATTCTTCTATTAAACTCTTATATATATTTTTCAAAGATTTTGAATAATTATTAAATTGATGATTATTTTGGATATTATTTAAATTTTCCATTAATATTTTTAATAAAAAAATTAAAATAATAAATTTATTCATGTAATCTTTTTTAATAACCTATGGAAAAGAAAATAATTAAAGAACCAATAATAGAAGACAAAATTTTATTAAATCAATTTTATTCTTCTTTATATAAACTTTTACTCAGAGAATACCTTAGTAAAACAATGAATCCCTTTTTTTGTTTAAAATTATTGATTCAACTATTCCATTCTAGAATAAAAGATAAATTAAAGTATAAATGTGCAATATTTGTCTTTTCATTGTTAGAACAATTAAGTATAAATGAGAAAATGCAAGACAATATAATCCCTATAATAAATGATATGTTAGATAATGTTTTAACAAGAAAAGCAGATTATGAAATTGTTATAGATTATGCAATTTTTTTAGTAAGAACAAAACAATATACAAAAGCTATTATGAATCTTCAAACCTTTAGCAATGAAAATCGTTTTATGAATTGTGGTGAAATAATATTTTATAAATCTTTAATTGAATATTTTCTTGAAGGAAAAATGGAAGTTAATTCATTTATTAAAAATTTATGTAGAGCAATTCCTTTAATTAAAAATAATTGTTTTAATTTTTATGATTATTTACTTGATTTTTTAGCTCAAAAAATGCTTTTAAAAGATTTAAAAGAATTAATTTATAAAAATGAATATATTCATATATATCTGAAAAATAATCAAGAAAAATTTAATTATTATAATTCTTTTATTTCCCCTTTGAACGAAGAAAATAGAGAAAAAGATAATATTATTCAATTTTCATTAATTGTTGATAAAAATTTTTCTAATTTTTGTTTAATTCAAAAATTTAAAGAAATGGCTGAAATTTATCATTTGGAAAATTTTCAAAATTTTATTGCTGATAATAATATTGAAGAAGAGAAAAAAATTTTTTTGTTTGAAAAAATTAAATTTATTGATGAAAAATTAATTTTAACTTATTTAAAGTTTCTTTTTACTTATTTTTTATTTAATCCATTTGATGAAAAAGTCTTTCAATTTATTAATGAATTAATTGAGGAAATTGATATTATTATATACTCAGAGAAAAAAAAATTATTTTCAGAAGAAAATTATTTTGAGTCTTTTAAATATATGATGATAAGTTTTTATAAAAATTTAATTTTTTCTATTTTGAAAAAAAAAATTAAAATAATGATTCTGAATTCAATAAGGAAACAAGAAATTAATAAATTTGATAAAATAGAAAAAGTATTAATTATTTTGAATAAAGTTAAAAAAATAATAACAGGAGAAATATTTATTCCAATAAATCAAGATTTAAAAAATAATATATTTAAAAAAGAATTTTTACATTTTATATCTTCTATAAAATTATAAATTAATCTAAGATTTTAAATTTAAAAAACTAATAATTCTCTTAATTCATTCATAAATTTAATATATTATTAATCTTTTTCAATTAAATTAAACCAAAAAATTTTTTATTCACTAAATCATTTTAATGTTATGAATTTTTATTCAAAAATTTTTTAAAATCATCAGTCTAATACTTTCAAATATATTGCTTTCTATTATATTTTTTTATGCTAAAATTTTCCTTCTATTTAAAAATATAGAATTGAAATCTTCTAATGTTTAATAAATAAATAATAAAATCTTCAAAACCTTTAAAATCTTTTTTTTATTATTTTTGTTTTAATAATCATATATTTAAATTATCGATTTAAATAAAAAATTCAAAAATAATTTAAAAATAATAATTGCAAATCATATATAAAAAATAAAAAACATAATAAAAATTTCTCAACTGAAAATTGAAAAAAAGCAAAACTAAGAAAAATGTAAAATCTTCTATTACCAAAGTTTACATTTACAATCACTACTAGCCATAATATATTTAAATTTACTAGTACAAAATCTATCTTCTTGTGAAATTCCATTAAAAATTGATTCTCCTTTTCTTGAAAAAGCTTCATTCCCTTTATAATTAAATTGTCCTTGGCCTACAATATCTTTACTAATGTCACCAAAGCAAATATGGATTAAAGTATCATGAATATCATAAGGAGTGATAAAAGTTTGTTGATTTTCAATTAAATTATCATAAATTCCACTCTCATATAATTTATTATCATTAGGTAAAACTATTATTAAAAGACCTAAAGTACTTTCAATATTAAAATCTTCAGCAAATAAAAATTTCCAAGGACCTAACATATGATTACCATGATCACTAACAAACAAAACAACAGTATCTTTTAATAAATAATCTCTTTCAAAGAAATACTTAACAAATTTTTCTAAAGGACTTTCTAAATAAGAAATAACTTCCATAGTTCCTTCATGAGCTTCGTTCATATGGATTCTATAAAATTTTTTTTGATCAATATAAGTTTCCCAAAATTTAATAGTATATTCCATTGCATATTCATAAGCAGGTTTTCCATATAAACATCTTTGTAAAATAGATGCAACTCCTTTAGTTAAACTATAACTATAATCATAAAAATTTGGATCACAGAATAAAGCAATATTTTCATGATCAAAAGTATTATAATCTAAAGAACGAGATTCTATCATTTTATTAATTGAAAAGATTTCTTTTCCACATGTAGTTCCTGTATGACCTGTAATATAACCTCTTTCTTTAAAATATTTTACTATATTTGCTCCATTTAATTCATCTACTGGAATTCCATAAAACATAGCTTTTATATTTGGATATGTTAATGCTTGAAGAGTATTATATTTTAAAAATTCAAAAGCTGAAAATTTCTTTTCTGATATATTTTTATTATATGAAAAATAAGGCTTTATGATTTGAGATACTTTATATAGTTTTCTACGAAATTGATTTCTAGATACTGCATCCAGATATATTATTAATATATTGTCATATAGCCTTTTTTTATTTTGATATTTCTTTCTTTCTGCAATTAATGTTTCATTTCTATTCACATTAATAAATACTTTTCCTCTTTTTTCATTGTCAAATTCTATTTCTACTTCAGGTTTTAAATAATCTGAAAAAGAAGAATTCTTATCATTATATACCTCCATTGGTATGGAATTTGACATAATCAAAGTTTGATATTCTTTTAATGTTCCTGTTTGTTGCATATCATATTTATTTATTGTTGTTATTGGATAACCATATCTATTATATTTTTCATTAAAATTTTTTCCTAGGATTTTTTTAAATAAATTATATTCTTTTTTTCTTAAAGATTCCATTTCACATGTTGGTCTATATTTTTTACTTAAATCAAAAGTTCCATTATAGTAATCTATTTTACATTTTGTTGGAATTAATATTCTACATTTATATTTTTTTTTATCATTGTCTATAGAAGTATTATTTAATCCTTTTTCCCAGTCTTCACATTTGAAATCTGGAGTTATTATATTATAGAAAAAGACTAATAAAGCAATTGTTGTTAATATAAATAATAATTTTAATTTTTTATTTGTTTTTATAAATTTAATGATTAGTAATATTGTTATTAAAACAGGAATTAAGATAAAACAAAAAACAAACCATATTAAAAAGTTATATAATCCATGTTCATCTACATTTGTTCCTGTATATGAAGAAAAAAAAAAAAAATATATGGGTATTACATAAAGTAAATGGATAAAATATTTTTCAGTAAAAATTACAATAGAAATAAAAAAACTAAAAAACAAAGATGAAATTAATAAGAAAACTCCTATCCAAACATAAAATTTAAATCCATTTTTTATTAAACATTCTGTTGCATCTTCACCACAACTTTGAAGTGATAAATAATACAATATTAAGGATGATATATTTAAAATAAAAATGATTTTGTTGAAATTATCAGGAAGAAATTTCCTTTTGAAATTATTTTTTATGATCTTGTTAAATATTATTATTTTTTTGTTTAGCGTTAAAGGATTTATAATATTTTGTTCTAATACATTAGAATTTATTATTTGTAAAGATATTTTAATTGGTTTTTTTGAAAGTAAAATAAATTTTTCATTATCTTTTGAAATTTTAATATTATTTTCATCAAAATTTTGATTATCATCGGATTTAGACATCAATAAATAAAAAATAATATTTTTATTTAGTATAAAAATAATTTGCAAAAAATAAAAATACTTTAAATATTTTCTTTTGAAATTATCATTATACCCAAAAACATTTAATATTTATTTTTTAATTGATTTTTTATTTTTTTTTCCCAATTTACATAACATTAAAAAGAAATTATAAAAAACAATTGTTGAATTAAATGGTATAAAAGATTTGAATACTAATATCAATATATGTAAATAATAAAATATTATAATAAATATATATTTTAAGACCAAATAATTTTTTAAATAAAATCTGTTGAAATTATATGTTTTAAATCTTAAATTTTTTATTATGTCAAATTCAAAGAAAACCAAATTAATTTTTCATGAAAGATTTTTTGTATTTAAAAAAAAGAAAAAGTATTTTTTATTTATCTAAGGATATTTTAGGTAATCGTTTATTTATGTTTACTTTTAATATTGAAAAAAAAAATATTATTTATTATAAAGCAATTTCTTCAATTGGAACTTTGGGTTATAAAACTGATATTTAAGGAATATTTAGAAGAATTCAATAAATTTTAAAATTAAATTTGAAAATTTTGAATTTTTTATATGTTTGAACTATTCAAAAGAATTAAAATCTATTTTTTATAAATAATTATAAAAGATTCTCTATATCCTGAGATTTTTTAAAAATATTTTAATTATTTTTTAATATTAATTGAGCTTTCATAATTTCTTCTTGATAAGATTCTTTAAATCAACTATATTCATTAATTTAAAAAATCATTTTATAAATGTAGAGAAAGTTATTTTAAAAAAATATTTTGATAATTAAAATGCTATAAATATTTAATTATAATTATTAAATCAATATTTTAATTAAAAATAATAATATTTTTTTATCAATATATAATAAGAAAAATAAATAAAAAATAAAATATACAAAAAAATATCTTTTATTTTAAATCTAAACTTTCTTTATTTCCAATTTGCTTTTCCATTAAAACTTTATACAATCCATTTAATTTCATTAGCTCTTTATGATTTCCCATTTCAACAATTTCTCCTTTATCCACAACCAAAATTTTGTCACAATTGATAATTGTACTTAATCTATGAGCAACAATAATAATAGTCATCTCTTTATTTAATGAATTTAATTCTTCTTGTAATTCAAATTCACTTTTAGAATCTAAAGCAGAAGTAGCTTCATCTAAAATTAATATTTTAGGTTTTTTAATTAATGCCCTAGCAATGGCAATTCTTTGCTTTTGTCCACCGGATAATTTACTTCCCTTTTCTCCAACAATAGTATTTACTCCTTTAGGAAATAAATCTTTATTATATACAAAATCTGCTTTTGACATTAAAAGAAATTTTTTAACTTCATATTCATTATATTTATCTATTCCATATATTACATTATCTAATATTGATTTATCTAATAATGAAGGTTCTTGATTTACATAACCTATTTGTTCATGGAAATGTTTTAAATTATATTCTTTAATATTTATATTGTCATATAATAATTCTGAATTTTCTTCATCGTTTATTTCATATAATCTTTCTAATAAATTTATAATTGTTGATTTTCCACTTCCACTCAAACCTACAATTCCTATTTTTTCTCCCTTTTTTATATTTAAATTTAAATTTTTTATTACTTGAACCTCATTTTTTGAAGGGTAATTAAAATTAATATTTTTTAAAGTTATATTACCTTCTAAATTTTTTATTAAACCTGCATTTTCTTCATCAAAAGGTTTTGAATCTATTTTTGGCTTATAATCTATTACTTTAAATAATCTTTCTGCAGATATTATACTATTTGTTATTCTATTTTTAAAAGCACCAAAACGATAGAAAGTCTGATATAATATATAAGAATAAATACCAAAAGAAGTTAAATTTCCTTTTGTTATTTGGGAATTTTTTAACCAAGAATAACCTATTTTAAAAACAATAATTAAGCCTAAAGAAAAAATCCCTCTTCCTATATTATCCATTATTTCAGTTTTAATTAAGATATTATGTTCTAATTGATACATATCTTCTAATCTTTTTGAATATTTTTCATATTCCTTTTTTTCTGTTGAAAAGCTTTTCACAATTTTTATATTTTCTAAACTTTCTAAAACCATATTATGAGAAGAAGATTGAAAAGAATGAATCTTATCATATTCTTTTCTTCTAATTTTATCAGTAAATTTTTTTAAATAATATAAAATTGGTATTATAAAAATTAATAAACTAGTTAAACGAATTGAGACATAAATCATTGCAAAAACTGAGCCTATTAAATGAAAAGTTTCTTTAACCATTTTAGTAAATTCCAATAATAAACTATTTTTTAAACCTGAAATATCCCCAGTTAAAATATCAAATAAATAACTTGTTTTATGCTTATCATAAAATTCAATATCCTTCGATAATAAACTTTTATAATAATCTTTTCTTATATCTTTTACAAAATTCATTATAAATAGCTCAGAAACTATATGATCAATTGTTAAAATGGATGTTGAAACTATACCATACAGTATATATTTATTTAAATTTTTCATTATTGCTTCAAAATTATTTGATGATAAATTTGCTATTTTCCCAAATAAAATTGGATAAAGTAAATTCTCAAATGTTATTATTATTAATGTTAGCATAGCTGGAATTAAATATCTTTTATGATTAAAAGATATTTTCCATAAACGAATCATATATTCATAGTCCTCTTTACGGAAATCGGTAACAAATTTTGGTAATATATTTACCATTTTTTTGGAATAATTTAATATTTTTAATTGAAGAAATTTATATTTTGGGAAAATAATTAAAAATGTTATAGTAATTATTCGATAATTAATATAAAATAAGTGGATTAAATAGAATAGAATAGAAAAGAAAAGGAAGATAATTTTATTTCTATTTTTAATAATGAACAAAAATATTTTTTGTTTTAAATTTAGTTCTAGAAAATTTTTCCAGATAATTCTAACAATCTAATTTCCATTAATCAAGTAGTTTTAAAAAATAAAAATAATATATTTTTAAGTAATTTAAATGATGATTGCTTTTCTTCCTAATTATATAATTATTGGATTCTTAAAATTATAAATAAAGAAACTTAAAATTTTTATATTTATTTTTTAAAGGATTCCTCAAGAAATTGAACATAAAGAAATATTTTGTTTTTTATATTCAATTTATTCATTATTGTTTTATTTTTATCAAATGAACTTGAAAATCCTAATTTATATTATTTTCTTTCAAATAAATCAAATGAAAAGAGAAAAAAAAAATATGATTATTATCTTTCTTTTATAAAAGAACAAAAATATTTGAATAGAAATTTATGTTATGAAAATATAAAAATGACAAAGAAATTGTTTTAATTGAAATTTTAATAATATTTAGTAGAAATGTTTTGGGATTTTTTTTTTGGGAATAAGATGAGATATTTTAAATCTTTATAGATATAATAATTTTACTAATAAAATCAAAAAATAAAAATAATAAAAAAGCAATAAAATTTTATATAAAAATAGAACAAAAATTGATATATTTGAGATATTAAAAATAAAAACAATTGAAAATATACATAATTTAAAGGTTATTAATAATATATATAATAAAATATTAAAAACAATAATAATAATAATAAGAATTTTGTAAAAAGTAGAAATAATTAAAATTTTAATTTAATAATCCTTAATAAGAATTAATTTAGTTAATTGAATAAAATTCATTAAAAATAATAATATAGATTAATAGATAATTTAAATTTTGAAAAATATTCAAATAAAAATTTTATTAATTTATTAAAAATATAAAAAAATTCAAATATTTATAAATTATGTTTATTAATGATTATTGATGAAAAATTTATTAAATTATTAAATATATTTGTTGAAAAATTAAATATGAATAAATTAATATAAATAAAATGTGATAATATTGAAGAATTAAATATTTTTGAAGAATAATATTATTATTTTAAATATTTATATTGAAAGAAAATTATTTATTTAATGAAAAAAATTTATTAAATTTGAAATTAATACCTTAAAAATAGTTATTATAGATAATAATTTAAATTTTAAAATAAATTTTTAAATAATAATTGATATTAATGTTTTTTTATTTAGATTTTTTAAATACCTTATTAAAAAAATATATTTTACATTAATATCACTTTAATAAATTAAATAATAATAAAGATTATTAATCAATTTATAATTAAATAATAAATTTAATTTATTTTTTAAAATTCCAGAATAATTGAATTTAATAAGATACTTTCATTTAAATTTTTTTATTTTTAAAAAGAAAAATAATATTTAAATAATGAAAAATAATGGGGATTGGGGATTGGG
>JAJJKW010000414.1:0-31575 GCA_023805745.1 Isotricha sp. YL-2021b | reverse complement strand
TTTGCTGAAAGTGTTAATGCTATTTATGGAAGAACTTCTGCAAAAAGTGGGAGTGGAATTAATGATAGTATTCAAAAATTAATTAAAGAATTTTTAAAAGGAAATAAAAGAATTAAAAAAGAAATAATTATTGACTCTAATGCTACTTCTAAAAAGAAAAATAAATGTTGTTAAATTGGTTTTTTTATTAAATTTAGATTTTTTATGTTCTTGTTTATTTATCAAAAATTTCTTACATTAAAAATTATTTTATCTCAATTACTTAAAATAAAAAAAATAAGTAAATATTAATATTTATTTTCAATATATTAATTTTGAAGAAATACAAAAAAAAATATAAAAATAAAATAAAATAATCATATAATTTTAATAAAAAAAAATATTCTTTAATTATAGATAGCTTTTAATTTTTTAATAAATTCAACTTGAGTATTTTAAAGCTTTTTATGATAATGAAAATAAATTTAAAAATATTCATATTATTTATTGTGATTCTTTTATTGGAGTTGAATCTACTTTGAAATAGAAAAAAAAAATGTTTGTTTGTAATAAAGGATTTCTTATTCAACCTTGTGTTTTAAAAAATGTTAATTATTTAAATAATAAATATACTAAAAAAATAACAGAATCTAGTAATTATGATATTCAAGTTGAATTTATTAAAAAATTAAAAGCTATCTATAATTAAAGAATATTTTTTTATTAAAATTATATATTTTAACTAAAAAATTTTCAAAAAATAATTTATATTTTATTTAATTCCAGTTTGGACAAATTATATTTTCAGTTTGTAATAGGAAAATACATCTATTGAAGTTTCTATTAATAAATTATTATTTTCTAAAAATATTATTTTATTAAAATTTCCACAACTTTGTGTTAAACCTTGTGATTCTTTTTCAATTTTTTCAATCTTACAATTGTTTAAATCAATTTTAAAAGTTAAATAGGACAAAAATCTAAAAGGGAAATTTTCTCCATTATAACATTCCATATCTTCTTCATATTCTCTTATAAAAACAATTAATTTAGAATTTTTATTTATGAAATTAAAAGAAAAAAATTCATAGTATATATCACATTTATATGTATTTATTATTTGATGAGAATAAATATTTATAAAATAAAAAATTTCTCTTGAATTTAATATAATTAACATTTTATCATCCAACATTTTTAAATCTTGAATTTTAAAAAATTTATCAATCTGATTTTGATAAATTAATTCAAAAGAATTTAAATTAATAAATTTTAAATTTAAACGGTTGGATAATAATAATTCATTATTTGGTAATTGATAAATATAATCAATTTTATAATCATATTTTAAATTTAGCATTAATATATAATTATTATTTTTTATTTTTTTAAAAATATAAATTATTCCAGAATTTAGAACTAAATCTCCATTTAAATTTTCAAAACATTGAAAAAAGTTTATAAATTCAAAATGAATTTTTTCTATTATTAAAAATTCTGTATTATTATTTAATAATTCAATAATTAAAATAAAAGTATTTGATGAATAAATTATTCTATTATTTTTAATTTTAAATATTTTTGAATTAATTGAACCATCTGGTATGTTAATTATAAGTTTATTGAAATATGATTTTTGAGAAAAAATATATATTTTATTTGAATTTCTAAATGCAAAATCATTATTATCTAATAAAATAATTGAATGTGGAAATTCATCATCAAATTTAAAATAAAATTTATTCACATTTTTTGTATTTAACATTATATTTATGTAAATTAATTAAAAATTTTTAATTTTTTATATAAACAATTTTTATATATGAATTCAAATACGATAAAAAACCATCCTTTTATAAATCCAAACAACGAAATTAAAATAGGAGAAAATACAGATGTTCATGAATCGATAAATTTTATTTTTGATTTATTTTTAAAACACAACTATAAAACAATTTATATTTCAGGTTTAAATAAAGCAATAAAAAAAGTAGTTTTAATTACCGAAATAATAAAATCAAAAATTCCAGGATTACATCAAATAACATTTATTAATTCTTTAGAAGGTCAAAATAACAATATAAATAATGAAAATAAAATAATACCAAGATTATCAATAACATTAACTTTTATAGAACCAACAGAGGATGAAAAAAAAAATTTAGGATATCAAGAACCTTTAAATATAGGTTTAATAAGTGAATTATCAAAAAGACATGATTTATATAAATAATTAATTAAATTATAATAATTTACTTTATTTTTATAAATTTAAATTGATTTCAAATAAAGAACAAACTGGTCTATGATCTGATATAACTATGTTAATATCATCATAAAATAATTGATTTATCTCATTTCCTTTAGAATATCCAAATAATATTCTATCTGTCCAAGCAGGACATCTTTTTTTGAAATCATAATTATCTGATTTTTTAATATATTTAAAAGTTGGAAGAAAATTAATTTTCCCTTCTTTAATATTTTTAATTTGTTTTAAAAAAATATTTAATTCATCACAAGAAAATAAAGTTTCTTTAATATCCCATAAATTGTATTTATCAAAAAAATCTAATTTAGATATATTATCTTTTGGAATATCAATCCTAAAATTTAAATCGCCAAAAATAAAATAATAATCATTTAAAGTATATTCAGCTCTTTTTGAATTGGAATTATTTGAATTTAAAATACTTTTTAATTCATTTTGTCTTTGAATTAAATTTTCCTTATTTTCTCCTGCAGTTAAATGACCAGTGGTAAAACCAAAATATTTATTATGAAATTTAAATTGTAACATACAATAACCTTTATTCCCACTTAATCCAATAAAACCAGTTTTACAACAAGAAAAATTAATTTCTGAAATTAAAGGAATTAATGGAGTTTTTACATAAAATAAAAAAAGAATTCCAACCAAATTTTCTTTATATATTAATTGAAAATTAAATTTAGAAAAAAGAATTTTGGAAATTTTTTCTGTCAAAGAATTTATTAATGAATAATTTGATTTGAAAAATACATTTGATAAATTTAATTCTACTATTTCTTGGAAACCTATACAAAAAAAATCTGGAGAAAAATTTTTTGTAAAATATGATTTATAGTGTTGAGGAAATAATAAATCTTCTATATTATGATCAGATAAATTTTGTGCTGCTATATTATATGTTAAAATATAAATATTTAATTTATTTATATTGTCTTTTATTGAGGTATTAATTCTATTAATATTTGTTATGTTTGAATTTAATTTTTCATCAATTAAACGAAAACTTTCAAATTTTTTTAAAGATATTTGATAATTTAAAATTATTTTATTAAATTCTTCATTGAAATTTATACTATTCATTAAATCTATATTTTTTAATTTTTTTGGTTTTTCTTGACTAAAAAAATTATAATATGAACTTGAAATTTCAACATTATAATTTTGGAAACATAATGAAATATTTTGAGAAACAATTTTTTGAAGTAATGTAATCATTTCTTCAAAACCTGAAGTTATTAATATACAATCAAGTTTTTGAACTGAATCATCTTTTGTATAAAATGTTGATGAAAAATATTTATTTGATTTTTTATAATTAAAACCAATACAAGACAAATGTTCAATTGGAATTTCTTTGTCTTTTTCAGAAATTAAATATGTAAAATTATTTTCTTTTGTCATATCATCTATTAATTTTAAATTATATGTGAAAATAATTAAACTCGATTGTATATTTAGTTCTTTTATTTTTTCATTATTAAATTTAATTGATAAATTGTTATCATAAGTTGAATAAATTTTTAGAAGATAACTTTCCCCATTACCTAAATTATATAAAATTTTTGTTTTATATACTTCACAATCTTTTATAAATAAATTTTTTTTCGATATAAAATAAAATAAAAATTCATGTCCATTTAATTTCTTATTAAAAAAACCAATATGTCCTTGAATACATTTACAATAAAAATTCTGATAATTATCGTTTACTAAAAAAATTTCTAACATATCATAATTATATAAATAACTTTTATCATAATTTGTTAAGTCTAATATATAAGAAAAAAAAATTGAAGATTTAATTATATAATTTGAATATTTTTTAAAATTTTCTTCAATTTCAGATTTTTTTTGATTATTAATTTCATTGTTTAAAATAATAAAATTTAATTCTTCAATTTTAAAAATTTGTCCTAATCTTTCTGTACAATCTGAAACTTTTGAAATTATTATTAAACAAGGGATTAAGCAAATATTTATTATTCCCATAATTCCATATATTTGTTTTTTAATATTTTCTGAAATTGAATTCGATGTTTCTCTATTTAATAAAATTATTTCATTATTAATTTTTGAAATTGCTAAAACTAGTTTATTTTTTAATTTTAGATTTATAATATATACATAATTATCATCTTCTGAATAATTAAAAATAAATGACATTTTTTTTGTTTATTTCAATTATAAATATTGTTATTTAATTCAATATTTAAAAATGTAAATTAAAAACAAATATTAAAAAAAAAAATTAATTTTATCAAAATAAATAAATGTATTTGATATAAAAAAAAATTGTTATTAAATATTTTTAATAAGATAAAGAAAAAATATTCGTCATTCCGATATAAATGACATAATAAATATGAACAAAAAACGTTAAAAAAAATAAAAAAAAATATAAATTTTATTTTCATCAAGATATAAAATTAAAACAAATATTTTATTTAAAAAAATGGGACAAACTCCTTTTACTCCAATAGAATGTGGTGTATTTATAGGTGAAAAAAAAAAGGGTGAGACCCAAATAATAAGACATCCTTCAGTTGGAGAAGGACCAATACCATCAACATTAGAAGAAGGTTTAGATACATTATATAAAGTTTTTGAAAGAAGTGTTAGATTATATCCAAATAAATCTGGTTTAGGAAATAGAGAAAAAATATCAAAAGATGAATATGGAGAATATAAATATAAAACTTATAAAGAAATTGAAAATGAAGTTATTTTATATGCTACTGGTATTTCTTTATTAAATTTATGTCCTGAAGTTTCTTGTAAATCAGGAGATAAATTTAAATTTCTTGGTATTTATTCAAAAAATAGAGAAGAATGGATGATAAGTGATATTGCATCTCATATGAATTCAGTTTCAATTGTAACATTATATGATACATTAGGAGATAATGTAATTGAATTTATTTTATCAGAAACAAATTTAGAAACAATAGCAATGGAAACAGTCAATTTATTTAAAATAACAAAATTAGCAGAAGGGAATAAAACATCAAATTTAAAGAATTTAATAATATTTGATGACGATGAGAAAGAAGAAATAGAAAAAGCAAAAAAATATTTTAAAATATATACATTTAATGAAATAATAGAGAAGGGAAAGACAGGAAAAGTAGAATTTACTCATTGTAAGCCAGAAACCTTAGCAACATTATCATATACAAGTGGTACAACAGGAACACCAAAAGGAACAATGTTAACCCATTCTCAAATGGCATCTCAATTATTAGGATTAAAAAATGTAGGATTTGAATTAAATGAAAATGATTTATATATAAGTTTTCTTCCATTAGCACATGCATTTGAAAGAGTAATAAATACATATTGTATGTATTTAGGAGCAACAGTAGCATTTTATTCAGGAAGTCCAAAGAGATTAATGGAAGATTGTAAAAAATGTAATCCAACAGTTTTTGTATGTGTACCAAGAATAGCAAATAGAATATATGATGGAATAATGGAAAAAGTGAATAAAACAAATATAATATCAAAGAATTTATTTGAAATAGCATTAAAGGATAAATTAGTAAATTTATATAAAACAGGTAATTTCACACATAAAGTATTTGATAAAACAGTATTTAAGCAAATTAGAGATTCAATAGGAGGAAAATGTCGTTTATTTGTAATAGGAGGAGCTCCAATGTCAAGTGAAATTTGTGAGAAATTAAAATGTTTATTATCATGTTATTTAATATTAGGATATGGACAAACTGAAACTTGTGGAGCATCAATGATTCAAAATGGATGTGATAATCATTATTATGGTCCTGGAGGTCCTATTCCTTCAGTAGAAATTAAATTAGTTGATGTTCCTGAATTAAATTATACAAGTGATGATATTAATCCTATCACTAAAATTTATGAACCTAAAGGAGAAATTTGTGTTAGAGGACCTGCAGTTTTTCATAAATATTTAAATGATGAAAATAATACAAAATTAGCTTTTGATAATGATGGTTGGTTACATTCTGGTGATATTGGTGTTATTGATATTAATCGAGGAAATGAAATTAAAATTATTGATAGAGTTAAATCTATTTTTAAAATCAGTCAAGGTGAATATATTGCACCTGAAAAAATTGAAAATGTTTTATGTGAAAGTAAATTTGTTAATCAAATTTATGTTACTGGAATTACTACGGAAAATTTCATTGTTGCTGTTGTTGTTCCTAATGTTCAAGAATGTATTAAATTTCTTAATGATAATAATGTTAAATGTGATGAAAATAATTTTGATAATTTTATTAAAGATAATTTACTTATTAAAGGAATTATTAATGATATGGAAAAAATTGGAAGGAGTAATGGTTTGAAAGGATTTGAAATTGTTAAAAAAATTATTTTGTTTAAAGAAGGTTTCACTATTGAAAATAATTTTGCTACTCCTACTTTAAAAATTAAAAGACATGAATTGTATAAAAGATTTAATTCTGAAATTCTTGAATTATATAAGAATTAAGTATGTGTTATATTAGTATGTTTAAAAATTTTTTTTTTTAATTAATAGTTATTTAAATAATATAAAATTCCATTAAATTTTGTAAAATAATAAAAACACTTATCAAATAATATAAAAAATAAAAATTATAAAATATATAGATATGTATTAGATATTTTTATACAACAAAATTTTTTGTATTTCTTCTCCTATAAAAACTAAATAAAAAGAAAAAAAAAAGTATGCTTGAATTAAAATTCAAATATCCCAAATGATAAAGAATGATGAAGAAAAAATATAAAAAATAAAAAAAATATTAAATATTAAAAAGATCCATTTCTAATTTTTAACTTAAATTTTTTTTAATATTTAGCAAGGTCTAAAAGTACCCATTTCTTTTTGGCATTTAGGACAAACATGTTGAACAGTATAGCAAGTATGATCTCTAGCATGATAAAGATTATATAAAGCAAAACATGATGCACAACAGAAGAAAATAATAAGATTTTTGGTTTCACAACTTCTAATTACAGATGTATCTCCTTCAAATCCACATCCACTGCATTTAATATATTGAGGTTGATATCTCCATGTATAATTTCCTTCTCCTTCTCCTGAAATTAATTGATTATTTGAAAAGTTGGCACTTGGTGAATCCATTTGCTAAAGTTTATATTTTTTTTTAGATATATTATTTATATTTTTTATTTTTTTTTTTAATTTTTTTTTTAATTATTATTTTTAATTTTTATTTTTATTTTTATTGTTCTTTTTTATTGATTATTTACTTTTTTGTTTGATGTAGTTTATTTAAAATTAAAATTTATGTTTTTTAATTTTATGATACTCTACTTCAATTATTTTTCTTCGATGAAAAACACGATAAATTAACTAAATAATATAATTTAATGTGAGCTACTCGAAGTTAAAATATTTGATAATGAAATATAATAAAATAATATAAATTAATCTTTAATGGTTTTTAAAAAATAAAAATAAAAAAATAAATTAAAGTAATAAATTTATAAATAAAAAAATCCCGCCACTTCTTTATGATTCCATAAAGGAACAACTTGATTACATAAATCTAAATCAAAATCATTTTCTAAAACAATATTATCAACATATTCTATTGATTTATCACTTTCAACTTTACCAATTATTTTTAAAAAAGTTCCTTCATCAAATTTTTGATTAAAACCATTAATTAATATTTCTACATTTGATGATGGATTTACCAATAATGAAAGAGTATTATTATTTATACTTTGAACTTTTCCATGAATTATAACATATTGATTTATAAAATGTTGAATATTTGTATCATTTACTAAAGGTAAAGGACTCTTCCAATAATCTGCTGAAGACATTTTTTTTTCTAATTAATTTTTTATAATTTGTATTTGGCTTATTTATTATGTTTTTATTTAAAAAAATTATTAATTTTATTTTTTTTTTAAAATTTGGATTTTTTTTCATTTTTTATATGTTGTCTTTTTTTTTTGAATATTATTATTATAACTTTTATGTCTTATTCTATAAGTTTTTATAAATTCTTTTGATATTTGGTTTTTACTTAAATTTATCATTGGAATTTTTTGATGACTATGATTTGAATTTCTACTATTTCCTGTTCGAGTACTATCTTCACTTATTTTTTTCTTATTATTTGTAATAATTTTTTTACAAACAATTTCTTCATCAAAATTAGTTTTTTTTATTTTTTTTTTTGGAGATAATAAATAACTTCCATTTCTAATATTTCCAAAAGAATTATTTTTTTTATTTGAACTATTTAATGTTAATCTTGATTGTGAAGATGGTGATTTAATTAATAATGATGATATACTTGTTTGATGATTACTATTTTTAAATAAAACTCCTCTTTTTGGTTTTTTAATAAAATTTTGAAAAAGATTTGTTGAAATTGTTAATTTTGAAATTCCTTTATTTATATTTTTCATACTTTTACTTAAACAATTGTTACTTTTAAATATTTTGTTATCTTTAAATTTATATAAATTTAAAGGTTTTTTTGATGAATAATATGAATTTATTATTAATTTATTTGGTGAAAAATTTTTATTTGTTTTCATTTGAAATGATTCTTTTAATTTTGTTATTATATTTTTATTTTCTTTTGTCTTTTTTTTGGATGATAACATATTTGAAAAATATTTCAGATTTAAATTGCTTAAATTGTTTTTTAATTCTTTTAAATTTCCTTTTTTTATCATTTTTTTTTCTTTAACATTTTTATTATTTATTTCTTCTTCTTTTTTTTCAAATAAATCTAATAATGTATTTTTTTTAATTAATTTTGAATCGTCAGAATTTGAATTATTATTTATTTTACTTATTCCAAAAAAACTTATATTTTCTTTTTCTTGTAATTCTTCTAATTTTTCACTTTCAATTTCTTTAATTATTTTTGAATTGAATATTTTTACTATTGTATTATTCATTATTTGATTATTTTCTTTATTTTTTTTATTATAATTTTCATTATAATAATTCTCTGCTCTTTTTTCCATATGACTTAATAAAATTTTATGATTACTTTTATCACATATAAACGGTCTACAAAAATATTTTAAATAATTTTTATAATAATCAAAATATTGTGGAATTATTTTCAATGAATCTTTTAATTTATAAAATTTACCTAAATATTCATTTTGCTCATAAAATATATTTAACTCTGTAAAATATAAATTAAATTTTCCTCTCTTTTTTTTAACCAAAGAATTTACGATATAATAATCATAATTTCTTTGATTGTGTTTTATTTTTTCAAATAAAATATATTTACTAATTAAAGGAAATAATTTTTCAAAATTTTTCTTTTTAATTATTTCATTATTAAAATTACTTTTATTGTTCATTGAACTATTTTTACATTTTTTATTATTGAAAAATATATCTTTAAATGTTAATGATGGTGAAATTATAAGAGGAAGTTTTCTTTTCCTTAATTTTTTATTACTTGACATCAATTCCACTATCAATCTTAAAAAAATTATTCATTTTTTTATTTTTACAATTATTAATTATTATATAAATTAAAATATTAAACAAACATTATTTAAAAAACAATTAATTATCAATTTGAGAAAAGAATTTAGAATGAAATCTAGAAAATTTTGATAAATTATTTTTAGAATTATTATGATAATTACTACTATGAATAGTATTTTGTAAATTATTTTTACTAATATAATATAAATTTGAATTTCCGTCTTGAGAAGCTGTTCTAGTTAATTGTCTTTTTTGTTTTAAACCAAAAAAATCTTTTCTAGTTAATCTATAATTATTTCCTTTATTATTATTATTATCATTTTCACAAAATGAAGATGCAGAATTATCTAAAGAATGAGGTCTTCTTTTCTTTTCTTTATTTAATTTTAGTTCTTTTAAAATATCATTTGCTATTTGTTCAAAGTAATTATTTTTTATTTTAGAATATTCATGTTTTAAACTTGATGTATTTATTAAAATATTATTATCTAAATCTTCTTCCTTATTTATTTTTGTTATCATTTGATTAAATAATTCTAATTGAGCAATACTTAATTGAGATAATTTTTCCTTTAATTGATTTTCTTTTTTTTCTATAATTTCTTGTCTTTTATTTAATTCTTCTGTTTTTGTGTTTAAAAGTTCTTTTAAAAAATTTAAATTTTGATATAATTTTTTATTTGTTTGGTTATTTAAATTTCCAAATAATTCATTGTAATAAATATCAATTTCATTATCTAAATTATATATTTCATTATCATAATCTTTTAAAGTTTCAATTAATAATTCTTTTCTTTTTTTAGTTGTCATATATAATGTATCTGTTATATTTTGTTTTTTATTTAATTCTTCATTTAAAATTTTTAAAGTTTTTATTCTTTGTAAAAGTTCATTTTCAATTTTATAATTTCGCATTTTTCTTATTTAATAGAAAAAACCAAAAAATTAATTAAATTAAAATTATTAAAAAAATAATAATATTAAAATTAAAATAAAAGATTTAATAAATAAAAAGATTTTTTAAATATATATTATATTCATGTATTTATAACAATTTGAAAATAATAATTAATTAATGATTTGTTTTAATTCTTTTATGAATGAAATGAAATTTATTTTCTTTTATTTCATCTTCATCATTATCATCAAATAAATTAATAACTGCTTTTGGAACAGTTTTTTTTTTATTTTCTTTTAATTTTTTAATAATATTTTTATTTGGATTATTATTATTAATTTCATTACCTATATTTATACTAATAATAGATTTTTTATTTCTACTATTTTTATTAATACTATTATTTTTTGGTTTTATTAATTGCTTAATTTTATTAATTTGAATATAATTTGGAATTTCACTTACTGCTCTTTGTTTATTTACTTTTTGAGGAGAACTTATTTTATTTATATTATTTTTATCTTCAATTGGAGTTGAATGAATTGATGTTTTTGATGTTTTTAAAGAATTGTCAAATTTATTATTATGAAAAAAATTTGTTTTTGTTTTCTTTTTATTTACTGTATAATTTTCTTTATTTAATTTATTTTTTATTATAATTGGTTTTTCTTTTTTTATTGTTCTTTCATTTGGAATATTTTTAATTTCTAAAGGACTTATAATTTTATTTTTTATCATTTTTAAATTTTCAATTTTTTGATTTTCATTATTTCTCAAACTTTGATTATACATTTTTTGTTTTAATCTTAAAAGTGTTTTAATAAAATCAATATTTTCATTTCTTAATCTTTCATATATTTCACTATCTAATCCTCTATTTGTATTAAAATTATAATTTGTAGCTTCTTTTGAAGAAACAAATGATCTAAAAATTCTATTTTTTTCCTTTCTATTAATTTCAGTTAAATCAGGGTTATCAAGATTAATTTTTCCAACAAGAAGATAAGAAGAAGAATTAGAATTAGTGATTTTTTTATTATCTAAAAGAATATCTTTACTCTGTAAATTTTCTTCAGATAATTTCATTAAATTTTTTTTTTGTATTTGGAATAGAGAAATAAATTAAAAAAAATTAAATAAAAAGAAAAAAAATATCTCAAAAAAAAAAATTTTAAATGTTTAAAATAAAAAAGAATGCATAATCCGGGAATCGAACACGGGTTCTCAGCTTGGGAAGCTGCTGTCCTACCACTAGACTAATTATGCTTATTAATCTTTTTAAAAATTAAATTAATATATTAAATAAATAAAAATATTTTATTAATTTTGATTTTTAATTTTTTAATTAAATATTCTATAAAAATAAAAAATTTCAATTTTTATTTTTAATAAAAAAAAAAAATGACAAATGATATTGAAAATTCAATTGTAATCCCATTTATGCTTTTAGGAGATACTTGTGTTGGAAAAACTTGTTTAATTCAAAATTTTATTAATAATCAATTTGAAATTAATTCAATATCCACATTAGGATATGATTTTAAAAATAAATATATTAAAATAAATAAAAATGGAATAGAAAAAAATATTAGATTAAAAATATGGGATACTGCTGGACAAGAAAGATTTAATTCTCAATGTTTAATTCCTTTAAAAAATAGTTTAGGTATTATTATTACATATGATATTACTAATATAAAAACATTTAACCATGTAAAAGATTGGATTAATTTAATTTCTGAAAATAAAAATTCAAATAATACTAATTTTTCTATAATATTAATTGGAAATAAATCTGATTTAGAAGATGAAAGAGTTATTTCTTATGAAGAAGGAAAAAAATTAGCAAATCAATTTAATTATTCTTTTTATGAAGCAAGTGCTTCAAATGGAAATAATGTTGAAAAAGCTTTTATGGATTTAGTATATAAAATATTTGATAATCTTCAAGAAACAAAAAAAAAAAGTTTTATTTTAAAGAAACATAAAATACAAGATAGTATAAAAAAAAAAAAAAAGTGTTAAGTATATTTTTCAATATTAACAAAATTTTTTAACATAATTATTTATAAAAATTATGTAATATAATTTTTAAAATGTCAGATTCTTCAATAGACCAAAAAAAGAAGGAAAATAATGTTATATTACATAAATTACCTCCTTTAACAACAAAAAAACCAATACAAAATATTCCAATTAATTCTCCAATTAGAACTAGAAATGCTTTTCAAAAAATCATTTTAAGTCCAATAACAACAAGAGAAGAAAATGAAATGTCAACTTTTGAAAATTCAAAATTAAAAGCTACAATTAATAATAATCCTCCAAATTTTCAAAAATTTAATTCAAATGAAATAAAAATAAAAAGATTTAATTCTCCTATTAAAACTAAAAAACCTTTAAATATAAATTCTGATAGATTTGCTCCTAAAATTTCTAAAAATACAAATTCTAATAAAAAAATTAGAGTTGATAGAAATGGAGTAGAAATTAATCATAAAAATAAAAAAAATGTTAAAGTTACTTTTATTGATCAAATTGATTCAGTTCCTTTTACTGATATTGTTGAAATTGAAAGTATTAAAAAATATAATTATATATCTGGAATGCCTGAAGAAGATAAATATGTTAGAGATACTTGTTGTAGTTCAGGTTGTAAAATTATATGATAATTTTAAGATTTTTTTATATAAAAAGGTAATGAAAATTTTTTTTAAATAATTCTTTAGAAAAAATATATTTATAATAAAATTTAAGCGTTAATTTACAATATAATTATAAATTTTTAAGAATAAAAAAATTATTTATTTTTTAATAAAATTTATTATATTTTTTTTAATAACAATCTATAAGGTCTAACACCATTAGTACTTCCTTCACAAATCCAATAATCTCTTTGATTAGCAGAAATTCTTAAATTATTAGGATTAACTTTAAATTGAATAACAACAGAATAAAATTGCCTATTAATATTTAATTTTGCACTATAAGATTCAGCAATAACAATATTAGGAGTTAAATAAACACCTTTACCACAAACTTTATAAATATTTTGAGTATTAGGATTAATATTATTATGATTAGAACATTGTTGTCCTCCTCCAGGTTTTAAATTAGTTTTATATATATTTTCAACAACTTCAAAAATTTTTTTATTATTATTAATTGCTCTTGCAGTTCCATGATATGCTATTGCCCATTCTCCATTATTTCCATCACATTTTAACCATGTTTCATCACCATCATCATAATGATGATATATATCAAATTCATAACTTGTCCATCCTATCGGAGGATTATATAATTGTCCTCCTATTCTTTTCTCTTTTTCTTCATTTCCTATCACATTAACTTCTAAATTATATACTTTTATATCATTTATATATGGTAATATTAAATTTATTGGAAATTTTGCCTTTGTTTCATCTTCCATAAAAAATAATTTTCTATCTTGAAGAAATGATAATAATTGCTTATAATAATCTTCTGTTCCTTTTGTCTCGTGAAGTAATTTTACTACTGATGATATTAATCCTCTACTTAATTGAATTATCTCTTCATTTTGAAGAATTATTATTATATTTTGCATCATTGGTTTTGAATAATAGTCATCTACTTCGTCTTTCAATTCAAATAATTTTTTTAAAACATATAATAATTGTTCTTTGTTTAAAGATTCACAATATATATATGCTAATTGCTCATATGATTTATATGACCATAATTTTGTTTCATAATTTGCTGTTTCCATTTCTATTATTTCATTAAAATATTTTATTTTATCAGAATAGTTTTTTTCATATTTTGCAGTTAAAAATAAATCTTCTAAATATTCATCTAAATCAAATCCTTGATCTTCTTCTAATATAACGTCATTAACACCAAAATCTTTCTTGTTAATTTCTTTTTTATTATTATTTTGATTTTCAAAGAGATTATTATTATTATAATTAATATTAATATTAATATTATTATTATCTTTATCATTATGATTTCGATTATTAAATTTTTTATTATTCATTTTATTTTGATAATTTAATGCCAAATCAAACGTCGCTGAATCCATATAATCTTCAAAAAGGTTAATATTTTTTTTTTCATTAAATTTATAATCATCATTTTTATTTTTATTGTTGTCATTATTAATTGATTGCTTGAAGATAATATTTTCATTATTATTATTTAGACAATTTAATACCAAATCAAACTCTTCTGAGTCCATATAATCAACAAATAGGTTATCATTTTGTTTTTCATAAAATTTATTATCATCATTATTATTAAAAACATTTTTATTATTATTATTAATATTCTCTTCGCAATATAATGTTTTATTCTTTTTTATATTTCCATTATCATTTTTATCAAAATTTAAATTATTTGATTTTTCATTTTCAACAACGTCATTTAAATTTTGTGGATTAAAAATTGAAAATTCATTTTCATTTTCATCATCATCCATAATATTAATTAAAAAATTATTTAAAAATGATAATAATTATTATCTTTTAATTGCTAAATATAACATTTAAATTTTTATTAATATTAAAAAAATTTAAATTCTGTTTAGTTTTTAATGATGAAAATTTCATAAACAAATGATTTATAGGTAAAAAAATAAATATAATTTTAAATTATTGATGTCAATTTAATGGTATTGAAATAATCCTATAAAAAAAAAAAAAAAACATGAAAAAAATAAGAAAATAAAGAGTATCTATAGAAGAAAAAAAAAAAATAATATAAAACAAAATAAACCCAAATAAAAAAGTAATGATTTAAAATATATAGAATTTAATAAATTTCACTATTTAATGAAAATACTATTTTTTTAATTGTAAATTTTTTAAATATCTAAAACAAAAATTTTCTGAATCATATTCATTTATTTAAATGATATATTTGAAAGTAAAAAAAAAAAAAATATTTTAATATGGATTCAATATATAAATTAATTATTTAAAGAATCTAAACTTTCTTCATCTTCAGAAGAATAATTTAATATTGTTCTTGGAGTATGTAATGAAATATATTCTTTTTCACTATTTAAATCTAAAGCAGGAACTTTTTCAGATATATTATCTTCATTATTTTCATTTTTATTTTCTTTTGTATTTGAACTTTCTTTTTTTTCTTCTTCTTCATTATTTTTTTTATTATTAATTTTAATAGAATTTTCTTTTTTTTCTTCTTCTTTATTATTACTATTTTTATGAGAAGATTCTTTTTTTTCTTCTTCAATTCTTTTTAATATTTCTTTTTTTTCCTCTTCTTTTCTATCATTTTTAATATCTGGATGAATAGCAAAAGGTTTTAATTTATCTTCTACTAAAATATCTTTTTTTTTCTTTTTATTTTTAATTCTAATAGGAGTTAAATTACTAACAACTAATTGTTGATTTTTAATATTATTAATAACTCTATCTTCTTCAATTCTTTTTATAGTTTCTAATCTTTCTCTTTCCATTTCATCATTAAACATTTTTCTTTTCATTTCTTCTTCATCTCTAAATACATTATATTCATTAATTTTTTGATCAACTAAATTTTCAATATGTTTTTTTAAAGAAATATCATGATCTTTATTAATATCAATTTTTTGTTTATTTATTACTTTTCTTATTGACATTTCCATTTTATCATTTCCTCCTTCAGTTAATAAATTCTGGAAAATATTAAAACTATTTCTTTGATTAAAATTAATAGTTTCTAATTTTCCATTTAATTCATTTTTAAAATCATTAACAGCATCATTTAATTCATCTAAAGCATCATTTAATTCATCTTGTTCATTAATAATTTTATCAGTTGCTCTATTTCCAGTATGTAATAAAAGTTTTTTTGGTTTTGCAGATTTATTTTTTGATAAAATTGATTTTGGACTAATTAAATTTTCTTTAATTGGATTTATATTTATTTGTAAAGGAGATTTTTTACTTGTTGTAATTTGAGAAGTATTAGTAGAATAAAAATTTCTTTCTTTAAATTTTGGAGTTTCATATATATTAGAATAATTTTCTATTGAATAATAATCATTATTATCATCATTATCAATTTTTTTTTTCTTTTTTTTATGTTTATGTTTTAATTTATTTTGTTGTCTTCTTAATTCTTTTTCATATTCAATTTCTTTTCTTAAAGCATTTATTCTTTCTTTTACTTCATTTCTTCTTTGTATTATTGGTTGTTCTTCTTCTTCAGGTAATCCATTTTCATAATTAAAATTTTCAATATATTTTTTTTCTATTTCTTTTCTATGATTATCAACAAAATCTTTAAATCTTCCATTTCCAATATATTTATCTTGAAGATTTCTAAAATTTTTTTGAAATTCTAATTTATTTAAATATTCCATTTTATTAATTCTATCTTCTAAAACTTTCATTTTAATTAAAGGAGGAGAAAAATTTTGCTCAGGAACTTTATTAGATTCTGTAAAATTATAATTTAAATTATAATTATATTGTTCTGGATAAATTTCTTTTAAAGAAGAAGCATTTGCAGAAGATAAATCAATTCTTGGATTATTTTTTGTTATTTCTGGAAGTGTTACTTCTTTTGGTATATAATCTGTATGAGGAGCTTTTGGTGGTGTTTTAGTTCTAAAATATTTATCTATATTATTATTGTTTGTTGAGGGATATGGATATTTTCTTAATATTTTTAAATAATTTGGTTTTCCTGAATCGTAACTTCCAAAACCAAATTGATTTATATTTCCTGTATAAAATGAACTTATTACATTTTGCATTTTTTTTTTTATTAGAAAAAAATATATATTCTTTTTATTAAAGTTATTCTCTTATTTAATATTTATAAAAATAATTAAAATTAAAATAAAGAAAATAAAAAAAATAATTAAAAAAAAAAATAATATAAAAAAATTGTAGAAATTAATAAAACCCATTAAAAAAATAAAAAAATTCCAAATAAAAAAACAATATATTATTTCAAAAAAAAAAAAATATGTCAAACAAATACCCAGACAACAAAGAAGAACTCCTCAAACTATACTGTACTCGTTTACGTGAATGTAAGCAAAGAGAAGAAGAACGTGAGAAAACACGTGAGGAATTTAAAACACTTCGTGACGAGGCAGACAAGACAGACGAGCATTTAAAGACAATACAAAACACAGGTCAACTAATAGGAGAAATATTAAAAAAAATAGATGAAGACAAATACATAACAAAATTAGTGAATGGTCCTCGATACGTAGTAAATTGTAAGAAAGCGATAGACCGAAGTAAATTAAAAGTGGGAACAAGAATATCATTAGATTTTTCAACATTAACAATAATGCGTATATTACCACATCAAGTAGATCCAACAGTATATAATATGATGGCAGAGGATCCAGGAGAAGTTCCTTATTCAAGTGTAGGAGGTTTACAGAATCAAATTCGAGATTTAAGAGAAACAGTAGAATTACCAATAACAAATCCAGAATTATTTAAAAGAATAGGAATTAAACCACCAAAAGGAGTTTTATTATATGGTCCTCCAGGAACAGGAAAAACATTATTAGCAAGAGCAATAGCATGTAATATCGAGGCTAAATTTTTAAAAATAGTAGCATCATCAATAGTAGATAAATACATAGGAGAAAGTGCTCGTGTAGTAAGAGAGATGTTTGCTTTTGCAAAAGCAAATCAACCATGTATAATATTTATAGATGAAATAGATGCAATTGGAGGTAAAAGAGCAAGTGAAGGTTCATCTGCAGATAGAGAAATACATAGGACTTTAATGGAAATGCTTAATCAAATTGATGGTTTTGATGATTTAGGGAAAGTTAAAGTTATTATGGCAACTAATCGACCAGATGTTCTTGATCCTGCTTTACTTAGACCAGGGAGATTAGATAGGAAAATCGAAATTCCACTTCCTAATGAAAGTGGTAGAGTTGATATTCTTAAAATTCATAGTAAACCTATGACTAAGAAAGGAGAAATTGAATATGAAGCTCTTGGGAAATTAACTGATGGGTTCAATGGAGCTGATCTTAGGAATGTTTGCACTGAAGCTGGGATGTTTGCTATTAGAGCTCAAAGGGAGTTTGTTATTCAAGAGGATTTTATGAAAGCGGCTAGAAAAATTAAAGAGGCTAAACACTTGGAAAGTAAAATGGATTATTCCAAAGTTTAGGTTTTTTTTTTGTTTCTTTTTTTTTTTGTTTTATTGTATTTTCTTTTCAGTTTTTTATTTTAATTAATTTTTAAAAAAAAAAAGAATTTTATTTTTTTTTTTAGTTTTAATTATGGTTTTATAATTAATGAAACTTTTTTATTGTTTTTTTTTCTTATATATATTACTATTTTAAAAAAAATAATAATTTTGATATTTAATCTAAATAAGAGAATTTGGCAATTCCTTTTTGTCCAGTTTTAAGATAAATAATTTCAGCATTAATATAAGTACCACCTAATTGAATTTTAATTTCAACTAAAGGTTCTTTTTCATCAAAATTATCATCAACGTAAAAAGTTAATTCTCCGAATTGTTCTATAATTATTTTTCCATATTCATTTTTTTGATCAATAAAATGTGGATTAGGTAAATCACTTTTATAAAACCTAATATTACTAACATGAGAATTCATATAAAATTTTTTAGTTTTAACAGTATTAAAATTAATATCTTGTCCTTTAGTTAAAAATTTAACAAATAAATTTTCACAATATTTTTCATTAGTTAAAGGATCAATAAATAATTCTCCTCCTTTTTCATATTTATCTTTCCATTTTCCTTCAGAACCAATTCCAATTGTAAATTGTGCTTTTCTTGATGAAATTACTGAAGGATTTTTTGCAAATAAAATTGCTCCTTTTGAAACTATAATTTCTGTTTCAGGAGCAACAACATGATTTTTTATTTCAGGTAATTCATTTTGAAACATTTTATATATTGCATTACTTGATGATAATCCTCCTACATATATTATTGATTTTATTATATCTTTTCCTAAAGTTTGTATTATTTCTTTTATATATTTCGATACTTTATCTACTATTATTGTTTTTGTTAAATCATTTATTATATCGAATGGAAATTGTATTATCCATTTTTTTTTATTTGTTATTTGGACTTTCCAATTTGAAGGACATTTATTATTATAATTATCAACAAGATCTTCAATAGATATTTCATTTTCAAAACCATCTTTAAAAATTTCACAATTAATTTTATAATATTGTCCTAATTTATTTAAATCAAAATTTTTTTTAAACATATCAACATTTTCAAGAAAATTTTCCATTTGATCATATAAACCATCATAATCATTTTCTCCTTTATTTTCTTTTTCAATTTTAGAATGAATAACATTAATAGCATTATTAGTAAAAAGAGAAGAAATAACATTATTGATAAAATTAATATTAATATAATTAGAACCTTGTTTTCCTCCTAAAGGAGGATATAATTCATGAATATTAATAATACCATTAATTTCTTCTCTTTTATGTGTAGTTATATCTGCAGTTCCACCCCCTAAATCACATATAATATAAGGTTCTTTTAAAACATTTTTATCACTTGAAGTACTTTTTGCATAATAATATGCTGCAGCTTCTGGTTCTAATGCAAAAAAATTACTCTTATCATCTTTTTTATCTATTAATCCTGCATTTATTGATGCTATCATCATTTTCTCTTTACTTGAATCTTTCCAGACTGCAGGTATTGTTACAACCCATTTTATCTCCTTTTCTTTTATATTTGTTCTTGTTTTATTTATTTCTTCTATTGATGCTTTTTTTATATATTCTAATATTTTTGTTATTATATGAATTAATGATGCTGGTTTTTTAGAATTATCTGAATATAATGTATCTATGTTTTCATATAATTTCATTTTTATATTTGTATAGTGATGATATAATTTTTTCTCACTTGTGTTTTTTATAAAATCTATGCAATCTACTCCAAATGCATATATTTCTTCTAATTCTTCTCCTCCTAATATTATTTCTGTTGTTGTTTTTGAATTTGAACCTGTTCTTTGCCAACGCTTTGGTTGAATGTCTAATTCATTTGAATCTGTAAACCAATATGAAAATGTTGTTCCTGATGTTCCAAAATCTATTCCTACATATACTTTTATATTTTCCATTTCTTTTTTTTTAATTTAAATAATTATTTTTTTTAATTTTTTTTTTTATTTTTCTTTTTTTTTTATTTATTTTAATAAAAATATATTTTTTTTTTATTTTATATAAAATTTATTAAATAATTATATTATATTTTATTAATGTTTAATAAATTTAATAAACAGTAAGATTATAATTTAAATAAATACATTTTCTTTAAAATGAAAACTTTGGTTTGTATAAGTAAATACTTGAATTTTAGCATTTTCTACATATGCTCCATTACAATATAATCCTGGTAATACTGTAAAATTCACTTTTTTGTTATTTCCTCTAATTTCAGTTAAATCTTCCATTTCATTTTTATTAAAATCTACATTTTCTTCTGTATATTTAAATTCTATTTTATTATATGATAATAAGCATTTAGTATACAATTCAGTTAATTTTATTATAATCTTTTTTAAAAATTCATCTTTTTCTTCTTGATATTCTTTATTTAATTTACAAAAATTTTTATAAAAATCTAAATTTAAACTGTTTTTAATCCATCCTGAAAATTGAATATGTTGTTCTTGTTCGTTTAAATTTTCTAATTCTCCTTTATAATAATATTTAAAACTAATTTTTAATATATTTTTTATATCAATAGAATATTGTTGAGATTTTCTTGCAATATTTCCTATAGATTTTAAAAGTTCTCCAATAATTTTATTTTCTTCTTCTTCGTCTTCTGGAAAAGAACTTAATACTTTTTGAATTATTTCTGATTTAATTGGAATATATTCATTTCTTATTTCATAATTTTGATAACAATCTTTATCAAATAATTTTTCTGTATAATTTGATATATATTTTGATATATTATATTGTGTATTTATTTCATTAAATTCATTATTAGTATTTCCATTTGTTTCTTTTATCATTGTCATTTCTTCTATATTTTTAGATTTTTGTTGGTTTGCTTTTTTAAAAGTCATTTTTATTTTGGAGAATAGATTACCCATTTTTTTATTCTTTTTTTTTACATTTAAATTTTATTAAATAATTAAATAATTTTTATATTCTAAATAATTCAAAAGTTCTTTAAAAAGTTTTTTTATTTTTATAAATTATATAAAAACAATTAATAATGTTAATTTAATTTCTTTATTTTGAAAGAAATAATTTTATTTTAATTTTTAAATATGTTTTTATTCATTTATATTGTTGATTAATATTTTTATTTATCTGATTTATAAAGAAAAAAAATTATTATCACATTTTTATAATTTATTCTTTAATTATTTTTAATATATAACTTAATCTTAATTAATAATTTAATTTATAATGATTGATATTCAAGGAGATGAATTTAATGTTGAAGCTTGTATTCAATTTACAATGCTTCAGAAAATTTTAATAAGATTATCTAAAAGAGATAAAGAAATGCAAGATCATATAAATTATTTGGAAAATAAATTAAATTTAATTCATTCATCAGATGAAAAAACCCATGAAAATATTGAAAAAAGTATTCAAATATTACAAAATAATATTATTAAATTATCAGAAGGTAACAAAGAAATAGAAAAAGATTATCCACCATCAATTGTAGAAAAAGTTGTTATTCAAGAAAGAGAAATTCAAAAAGAAAATGAAGAAAAAAAAGAAAAAAAAACTGAAAAAAAACAAAAAAAAGAAGAAGAAGAATATGATTATAATGATGATGATGAAGAAGAAGAAAGTGAATCAAATATTCAAGAAAAAAGAAAAAAAAAATCAAAAAAATCAAAAAAAAAAAAAATTCAAAAAACATATGATGATGAAGATTTAAATTTAGAAGAAAAAGAAGATAATGAAAATGAAGATTATGAAAGTGAAAAAAAAGAAAAATATTCAGATAATAAAGATAATAAAGATGAAAATAAATCTGAAGAAGAAGATATTAAACTTTCTCATCAAAATAATATGATAATTCATGATAATTTTAATGAAGATTTTGAAAAAGAAAATAATAATAATAATAATGAAAATATGAAATCTGGTGGTTCAGGAAGTCCTGAATTATTATCTTTATTAAATAAAAGAATTCATCAATGTGAAAAAAGAATTGAAGAATTACAAAAAAATGCAAAAGTTTATTGTCCTTATTCAAAAGAAATAAATAAAAATAAAATTGAATTAAAAGATAATAATAAAGAAATAGAAAAATTAAATAAATTAATTTCTTCATTAGAAGAAAAATTCCGTCAATCAAAAGATGAAATGGATAAAATAAAAGTAAAAGTACAAGATTTTAATATATATGATTTATTGAAAGATAGTGGTGATGGTAATTTAGATGCAAGTAAATTATTAATAATGAATCTTGAAAAAAAAGTTTTTACAAAATTTGATCAGGTTGATGAAAAACAAAAGATTTTAGATAGTGATGTATTTAAAGCAAAAAATGAGGTTACAAATATAAGTAATGCAAATAGTTTAATTAAAAGAGAAATTGATAATATTAGAAAAAATAATGAAGATTTAATTAATGAATTTAATGAACATAAAGAAGAATCTTCAAAGAACTTTTATGATATAAATAATAAATTAGATGATATTTATAGTAAATTAACTGAACTTCCAAAAAGTAATCGAGATAGTGACTTAAATGATAATCAAATTAAAGATTTAGTTAATAATTCTATTGGTAATTTAGAAAATAAATTAATGGATATAATAAATAATTTAAAAGAACAATTAAATTTTGATACTTTAAATAATAAAAATTCAACTTCTTTAAATGAAGAAAATCAAGATTTATTAAGAAATGTATCAAGTAGATTAAATGAATTAGAAAAGAAAAATAAATTAAAAGTAAATCAAGATACAGTTGATGAAATAAATAAAAAATTATCAGAATATGAAAAAGAATTACATAAAAAAGGAACAAAATATGATATAGAAGAATTAAGTGAAAGATTAAAATATATGGAAGATAGAAGTAAAGAATTATCATTTTCATTTGAAGGATTACATGATGCAAATGAGAAATTTAGAGGTGATATAAGTTTAGTAATAAGAAAAATAGAATTTTTATCAGGTCAATATGGAAAATTAGCTTTTCACAAAGGAAATGATTCTTCAAATAATAAATCAAATTTATTTGATTTTACAAAATATGTCGAAATAGGAAAATATAATGAAACAACAAAAACAATAAATCAAAAATTAGATCATTTAAAATATAATATAGAAGGATTACAAAGAAATATAGATGATATATTAGAAAGATTAAAACATACTCCAACAGAAGATGATTTTACTCAATTCCAGAATTTATTAAAAGCAATGTTAGAAGATTTAAGATTATCATGTAGTAAAAGATATGCTGATAAAATAGATGTTCAAAAGAGTTTTAGATATTTAGAAACTCAAATAAGACAAATAATAGATAATAATATAAAAAGAAGTGAAGGAGAAACTTGGTTATTAGCAAAAAAACCAATGAATGGATTTTTATGTGCTTCTTGTGAAAGTTATATTAGAGATTTAAATACAAAAAGTGATTATGTTGCTTGGAATAAATATCCTCAAAGAGATGATAAAACTTATAGAATGGGACATGGATTTAGTAGAATGCTTCAATCTGTTAATACAAATTTATTTAAAAATCAAGAAATGAAAGATCAAGGTAAAATTTATGCTTCTGATGATGAAAAAGGTGATTTAAGTGCTCTTCAAACTGGAAGAAATAAAGATGTTATTTTACCTATTGTTTCTAATCAAAGAAATTTAAGTTCTTTTAATAATAATAATACTAGTATTACTGAAGGAAATCAAAGTATTAATGCTAATAATCAAAGTTTAAATAATTTAAATCAAAGTAATAATAATGTTAGTCAAAGTGTTAATATTGAAAAATATAGTTTGAAAAATGATACTAATGATCCTTTTAAAGGAGGAAATGAATCTCCTAATCAACCTAAAATTACTAGAATTATTAAGAAAAGTAGAGCTAATATTAATGGTGCAAATAATTCTGTTGTTTTAGATAATAATGATAGTAAGATTAATAATAGTGATTATCTTCCTAATCTTACTGAACCTAATCAATAAATATATAATTTATTAAATATATAATTCATTTCTAAAAAATTAAAATAAATATATGTGTTTTAAATTTATAAATATTGTTTTCTTTTAAAAAATGAAATTTTTATTTTTTTTGAAAAATTTGAAATATTATTAAATTTTTTTTATGTTTATTTTTAAAATAAATAAAAGATTTATATAAAGGTTAATCTAATAAATCATCAATATCGATTTCTTCTTTAATATCAATCTTTGGTTTTTCTATTTTTTTATTAGGATTATTTTTTCCATCTTTATTATCATTTAGATGGTTATTATTATCATCATTTTGATGGTTATCATTATAATATTTATTAGTTAAATCTCCTCTAATATCATTAATAATTTTTAAATTATTTTCTGCATAAACTTCCAATAATTCATCTTTTTTATGTCTTCTAGTATAATCAGGGAAAATTTCAAAATGACTCAGATCAAATATTTTACCTTTTATTTTTCTTTCATGAGTAACTGCAAATAAATCTTTTCCATTATTATTATTTTCAAACAATTCAAAATCATTATTTAAATTATTTTTTCCATTTAATTCAGCATTTAAAACTTTTGACATATGAATTAATCTTTGACATTGAGATGATTTATTTGTTTTTTCTAAACTATTATTTGAATCATATAAATTAATATGAGGATTTATTTTTGTTATATATCTATTATTTAAATTTTGATTAATAATAATTGGTATTTTTCCAATTACTATATTTTCTGAATATACTTTCTCATGTTTTTTTTTCTCTCTTAATTTTTTAAATTTATATTTTGAAGATGATTCATCTACTATTTCATTATCTAAATATGCCTTTTTCTTCTTTTTATCTTTTTCATCTTTTTGTTCTTTGAAAATATTAAATATTTCATCTATTTTTTCTTTTGTTTTTTTATTTAAAGCATTACTATTATAAAATTTTGAAATTATATTACTATTATTTACTTTGGGTTTCATTTCTTCTGATTTTTGAGGATTTAATAATATATTTTGTAATTTTTCTTTAAAACTATCATTATTACTATTTCTAGATGTACTTCCATTTAAAGTGTTATTTCTTGTACTTGTTCTAAAACTATTATTTTCAGAATATAAATTAAAATTTGAAAAATGAGATTTATCCAAAATTGATGATAATAATTCATTTTTTAAATTAATAAATTTATCATTTTTTAATGATGTATTTGGAATATTTGATTTTTTAGTAGATAAATTATTAAGATAATCTAAAGCTGAAGAATGTTTAGATTTTATTTTTTTTGAAATTGAATCCATATAACTATCATTCATTGTTTTTAAAGTTTGATAATCATTAATACTTGTATTATTTACTGGAGATATTTCGAAATTTATATTTTGAGTAGGACTTAAAGTTTTCATTTTTTTGAAGAAAAATAATTGTAAATAAATAAAAACAATAAAAATAAAATTTATATTCTATATATTTATATTTAAATATTAAATTAAAAAAAAATTAACAATTTACCATTGCATTAGTTGCGAAATTTAAACTTTCTTTTGTGAAATTATAATCTTTATTTTCTCCAGAAATATTAACAATCATAACAGTTTTTGAATTTGGTTTCAAATAATTTTGCAAAACAATAGTTAATTTACTTTCTCTATAAGGAATAACTAATTTATTACAATTCTTTTTATCTCCAATTAAATTAATAATTCTTCCAAGAGCAGAAAGAGATTTATTTATAAAATTTGCCTCATTTTGTATTTTTTTAATATAATCTTTTTCTTCTTTTGTTAAATTAGAAGTATTTTTAAGAGAACTTCTTTCACTTCCAGCTAAATCAATAATATTAATCATTGAATATTTTTTATTTGAATTATTATATATTTTAATTCTATAAATTGCATGTGAACGAGAAGAAACAGAATTAAAACTTGTTGAATCACAAGATCTTGTATTTGAAGCCTGTAAAGTAAATTTAATTATATCATTTTTATTCTGTATATTTTTCCATTGTAAATTAGGAATATTAACTTCATTATTTGCACAATAAACTGTTAAAGGAATTCTTTTATTATTATTATTATTATTATTATTATTATTAGTTATATAATTATTATTCTTTACTAATAAATCATATATTGTTTCATTATATATTTCAATTGCTGAAAAAGATATTTCTAAATTTTCATTAATTTTTTCTAATCTATTTTTTTCTTCGAAAATAAATTGAGCTGTTCTTGGAAGAATTCCACTTTCTTCTATAATGAAATTATTATTATTATTTTCATCAATTTTTCCTTGCATTGTATATGTTTTCCCACTTCCAGTAGCACCATATGCAAAAACACATACATTTTCTCCATCTAAAGAGCTTTGAATAAAAGGTTTAATTTCTTCAAATATATCTAATTGAGATGTATTTTCTGGAAATATTCTATCAAAAAAATATGAATTTTTCATTGATAAATTTTTTAATTCTATACTTGTTAAAAATTGATTATTTAAATTATTTGTATTATTTTCAAATATAATTTCAGGAAAAGAAATAATTGAGTTTTCATCATTTTTATTTAGTGAAGGCTTTATTCTACAATAAACTAATAAATTTCCTTTTATACTATGAATATATTCTTGTGCTTTTTTTCTTATTATTTCTGTTTCTTTACATTCTGAAAATAATTTTTCATATTCATTATTTAAATTTAACGATTCTTTTTTTTTTTTTGAAATAACATTATTTAAGTTAAAATTTTCTTTTTCTTTTTCCTTTATTTTTTGTTCTAATAATATTATTTCTTTTGGGATAATTTTTATTTTAGAAAAACTTAATTTTAATTCACTATCTGAAGATTCTTGAAGTATATAATTTCTAAAACATTTTTTTTCATATGTTTTATTAATAAAAAAATTATTTGTTATTTTTACAGTTGAAATATTAGAAAGATATTTCTTTTTATAATAAGTATCATTTGTATATTCAAATGGAGGAATATAATTATTTTCAAATGAGATTTTTTTATTTTTAGTTTTTTTAGAAATTTTTATATCCTTTTTAGAATCTGAACTTAAAAATGGTACTTTTATATTAATTTTTTTTTCTGAAATTTTCGAAATTGGTTCTATTATTGAAAAATCAATATTATTATTCAAAATATTTTTATTTTCTTTTTCAATTTCTTTCTTTTTTGAATTAGAAAAAATTTCTTTGAATAAAACTAAAGAATATTCATTTAATTTTTCTTCAATTCTAATATTTTGAATTCCAGTTAAAAAATCAGTTGTTTTTTTTCTATGAGAATTATAATATTCTTTGCTAGTATCAATTAAAGAATTTTTAGGAATTATATCATTATAATTTTTAAATTTAAGAAATTTAAATTTTCTTTGAAGAAAAGGAAAATTTCTTGAAAATATTAATTTATAATGTTTATTTATCCCTGTTGTCACTTTTTATAATTTAAAAAAATAAATTTATTTTTATTATATATTAATATTATTTACGAATTTAATATAATTTTTTTATTTGTTTTTGTTTTATATTCATTTAAATAAGCACTTAAATCCTGAATATTATCTTTTCTTTGGTTTTTAATATATTGTTTTTTATTTTTTTTATATTCCCTTAATTTTTCAGATAAATTATTACATAATTTATTGCAATTTTCTTTAAAATTATCAATTTCATATGATTGAATTCCTTCAATTTGATATTTTTCTTCAATTTCTTTATCTTTATCAATAACATTAATATTTTTTTCTGTTGATAAATAAAAATGTAAATCAGGATTTTTTGTTGAACAAGGAATAGCAACATATTGTTTAAATATTGTATCACATTTTCTCATTGAATCACTTAAATTATTTGATATTACTGTTAAATCTCCTAATAATTTTTCTTTAATTATTGGTTCATTGAGTAAACAATATTGTTCATTTAATTTATCTATTTTGTTTATTGTTGAATCAATTAATCCACTTATAAATTCTAATTTTTGAATAATACTTTCATTGTCTCTTACTGTTTTATTCATATTAATTAAAAATTTTTTTGAATAATTTTTAAAATTAATTTTAAAAATGGAAGAAATAAACAATTTTAAAGATAATATAACTTATTCAGATATTTACAAAAGAGTTAAAAATGAAATTAAAGATTTTGTAATTAATAGATTATTAAATAAATTAAGTTTACAAAATGAACAATTAGAAACAATTAAAATTGAAAATGAAATTTTAAAGAAAAATTTAACTTTTATTGTTAAAAAAGGTATAATAGAACATTATATTGATAAAAATAATTATCATCAAAATAAATTAAATATTAATACAATTAATAATAAAAAAAATTGCAATAATTCATCATTTTTAAGTCAAAGATATATAGAAAATAACAATTATCTTCAAACCGAATTAAATACTTTAAATGAAAGTCAAATTTTAAAAAAAAATTCAATAGAAAAAAAAACAAATGATTTTATGTATAACATTTTAAAAAAAAATAATAATAAAAGTAGATTTTTATTAACAAGAAATTCTTCTCTTTATGAAGGATTATTTTTTACAGAAAAAAGTAAAAAAAATCTAAATCATAGTTGTGATAATAATTTCATTTTGACAGAAACAAATTTAAGAAATTATAATTTAAATAAAAATAAAATTAATGGTTATCATTCTCAAAGAGATATTTCTACAAGAAAATTAGGTTCCAAAGTTTCTTTAGATAAAATTAATAATAAAAATATATCTAAAGATAATTCCTATCGTCTTGGTAGTCCAAATGAAAAAAAAAATAATATAAAGAAAAATTCTTTTATCCCTTATAAAAAAGAAACTTTAGATTCCAAAAAAATGGAAAATAGAAATCTTAAAAATAGAAGTCCTTTTTTGAAAAATAAAATTTAAAATCTCTTAAAAATTATATTATATTGTACAATATTTAAATATAGATTATATATATTACTCAAAACATTTTTTTATAGTAAAAAAATTCAAATAAATTATAAATATTTGTTAATTGATTTTTTTATATATTAAAAAGTTTTCTTTAAATAAATAAAATTATATAAATAACCTTTTCTTTCTTATGATTCAGAAATTTAATTTATATATCATAATAAAAATTTAATATTAAAAAAAAAAAGATAAGGATATCTTTTTTTATATATTTTAACATTTCATTATTAAATTATTCTTCTTTTTTTCTTTTTTTTCTTTTTTCTTTTCCTATTTATAATGAATTTATTACTTATTCTTTTTATATTGTTTGGAAAAGAAAAAATAATTATTTTTTTATAAGGATTATCAGCAGATATTCGTTTAATTTTATGAGATAGAAAACATAATTTATTTGTTTCTTCTTGTTTTTCTATATCTTCAAAATTTATTGGATCATTTTCTTCAACATTAAAACAAAGAATTTCCATTTTTTTTTTTAATATTTATATTTTTAAGATATTATTCATTATTGCTATTTTTCTATCTAAAATAATTATTTATATTTTCACTATTTAATAGTTTCCTAAAGGATAAATTGTTATTTATTATTTTTTTATAAAAACATTAAAAATATAAAACAATAGAATTTCACAATTTTTTTAATATATTTATTTTAATGTTTTTAAATATAGTATATTTAATTTATTTCAAATAGAATCTTTAAAAATAAACTTAAATAATAAATAAAAATAAAAATTAATTCAAAAAAATTTCTTCCTTAAAAACATGATTTAAATTTTTAACTCATTGGAATTACATTATAATTTTATGAATAAATTGATTAGAATTACTATATTTTTAGATCATTTAATAAAATTTAGTAACTTCTTCATAAGTTTTAAAAATTGATTTTTTATGAGGAGAAAGAATATTATATTTAACAGAAGTCAAATTATTATAAGTTATCTTTGGAGGTTTAATAGGAATTAAATTTTTATCAATTTTCAATAAATTAGAGTCACTTTTTAAATTTTTATTTTCATTATATTCAGAATTATTTTGAAATTTATTATGATTATTATTTTCATATCTAAAATTTTGATTTTTTTTATTTTCATTATAATCATTAAGAAATAAAGGTCCATTAATAGCTCCTTCATAATTATCATTACCATTTTTATTATTAGTTATATATGGAGAAGGTATTGTTCTTAAGATTCTTTCTCCTTTTCCCATTGGATTTTTTAAATGATATATTTTTTTATTAAATAAATTATTGCTTTTGCTTTTAGAATTTCTATTAGAAAAGGAAAAATAAGGATAACCATATGGTCTAAAATAATCTTTTCTTATTGTTTTTGATATTATATCATCTAATGTTATTGTTCCTCCTGTTTCTTTATTTACAATATATTTTACTTTATCTGAAAAAGAATCTTGATTATTAAATCTATTTGAATATAGAGAATTGGGATTCATATAATAATTGGGATTATTTCTTGAATAATTTGTTGTTCTACTCTTTTGTATTTCAAAATATTTTATATGATTCGGGGAACAATCAATTGAAAATTTTTGTTTTAATGGATTCTTTAAAAATCCTCTATTTTCAAGTTGTACAGATTTTGAATGAAGTTTAAACATTTTTTTTATAATATTATTTCAGTTTTATTTTGTTAAAAAATTAATTTAATTTTTTTTAGGTTATTAATCAATCATACTATATAATATATATTATTTTTTTTTTATTAAATGCTTTTTGTTTAATAATTATTTTATTTTATCAAAATTTTGATTTATTTTAAATATTTTTAATTTAATTGAAATTGGGGATGGGGGATGGGGGATTGGGGATTGGG
>JAJJKW010000214.1:0-112655 GCA_023805745.1 Isotricha sp. YL-2021b | reverse complement strand
CCCCAATCCCCAATCCCCAATCCCCAATCCCCAATCCCCAATCCCCAATTAATTTAATTAAAATCAAAAAAAAATAAAATAATATTTTCAGAGATAAATTATATAAAAAATAATATTTTTCTAAAAAAAAATTTTATAAAAATATAAATTAAAAAATTAAAACTTAAAATACAACTAATAACCTTATACAAAAAAATGTAATCAATAATTTATTTAACTAAAAATTTTGTTTTACATTTTTTAAAATTGTTTGTTCTTTATTTGAATTAGAAGATAATCTACTACTTTTTTCTAATTCTAAAGGTTCTTCTAAATTACTTATTGTTGTTTGATTAAAATCTAATAATATTGGTTTTATAGTTACTCTTGGACTTTCTGTTGGAAGTAAAGAAGGAGATTTTTTTTTATTAAACATATTTTCAAATATAAAAGATTTAATATCATTTTCAATTTCATTTAAATTTTTATTGTTTTTTAATGAAATTATTGAAGTTTCTTTCTTTTTTATTTTATTTATTAAATTTATATTATTTAATGAGCTTTTATCTATTGGAATTTCCTTTTTCTTTTTTTGATTTTTTTCTTTTTTCTCATTATTATTTTCTTTTTCATTATTTTTATTAATAATAATATTATTTTTATTGTTATTCATACTATCGGTATTAATATCATTATCTTGAGATTCTGTTTTCAAAAAATTTTTACCTTCTTTTTCTTCTATATTTGTTTTAAATGATATTAATTTAATTGGTTGTTCTTTTACATTTAAATTACTATTTTCCCTTAATAATTCACTATTATTTTTATTTTTACTTTTATCTCTAATTTTATTTTTATTATATTTTCCTCTGGAGACATTACTAATACTACTATTCATTGGGATTTTTCTTATGTATTTTTTCTGAAAAATATTTTTTTTAGTTATTTTTTGAAAATGAATAATATTAGAATTAGGTTTGTTTCCTCTTTCATTTTCTGCATTATCATTTGAACTGGAAATTTTTTCAAATAATTGTTTTTGATTATCAATATAATTCTTTGGAGTTTCATTTGAATTATAATATTCATAAAAATTAAAAGTAGAAATACTATTATTTCCATTTTTAGATTCTATATTATCATTTTCTGTTGAAACTGTATTAGGTTTTTCTTGAGAAAAATTACTACTAATTTTATTATTTTTATTAAAACTACTTTTTCCATGAGAAAAAGCTCTTTTTATAATATTTTTAACTTTAATATTTTTTTTTTCTTCAAAAATAAAATTATCATTTGAATTTTTTGATACTTTTTCAGAAGTTTGTCTTGACATTATATAAGTACTTGCTCTTGTATTATTTCTTTTTTCCGATGTTTTAATTTCATTTGAATCATTAAATGACTCATTTTCTTTTTTATTATTTGATATTATATTTTTTTCTTTTTCTTTTACTTTTTGATTCAATTTAGGATTTTTTATATATTGAAAACTAGAATTTGGCAAATTTTTCTTTTGATATAAATATTTATTTTTATCCTTATTATTATAGTTTTCAGAACTTATATTTGATTTATTTTTTATACTTATTTCATTTTCATTTTCATTTTCTATAATTTTGTTTTTAAAAATCTTTTTAAATAATTCTTCAGTTTTATTGTTTTTATTCATTTGATTAAAATAATTTACTTTTTTTTTTTGTTTTCCAGTTATTACTAAATTATTTGATATATTTTTTAATGAACCAGTAGAATAGAGTTTTCTTGGAGTTATTTTAATATTTTTTTTATTTTTTAATAAAATATCATTTTCTCTTATTTCATTATATAATCCATTTAAATTTTCCATATTATTAATTATTTCTTTATTCGTTAATGATTTATCCATTCCATTTGATAAAGTATTTTGTGATATATTATTATCTATTTTAATAGAAATGTTTTGCTCATTTTTTGGAGAATCTTTTAATAATTTTTTATTTGGACTTTCAATACATTTTTCATTACTATTTTCAATTATTTGAAATTCTCTATCAAAGTCTTCTTCTTTTTTTAAATTATTATTTTCATCATTTTTATTTTCCATTATATTTTCATTTTTTATTTCTTTTGAAGGTTCTTTATTTAAAAATTTGGATAAATATTTATTAACTCCAATTTCATTATTTTTAATTTCTTTATCTTTATTTAATGCAAAAGTTTTTCCAAAAATTTTATTATTAATCTCTTTTTCTTTTCCAATTTTTGGAAAAATTATTTTATTCTCTTCAATAATATTTTCTTTAATTTCATCAAAATTATGAAATCTTTTTATTAAACTAAAATTATCTTCAAAATCTCTTTCTTTTAAACTTCTATCATCACTATAAAACAAATTATTTGAAGAATAACTACCATTTTCATCATTACTATTTTTTAAATCTTTATTAAAAATTTTAGTTAAACTTTTTCTAAAAGAATTCATATTTTTAAAAATACCATTTGTTAAAATATGAATATGAGAAGTATCAATGAATTTATATTGTTTTTTTAAATTTAATTTTGAGTTTTCTCCCATTAAATTTTTTTCATTATAACTTTTTGATCTTTTTTTTAAAAGAAGTTCAAAATTAGAAGGATTTCTATTAATATTTGTACTACCATTTAAAGAAAAATGATAACTACTTGATTTAGAAAAACCATTTTTTAATTGAACTAATTTTATTTTATTTGGATTTGAAATATTATATGAATTATTATTTTTAATATCATTTATTGATTTATCAAATAAATGAACTAATAATTTTGAAATTCTATTAATTCTTTCAGTATTCTTATCTTTATTTTTATCAAATATATTTCTTTGAAAAATATTAGGTTTATTTATTATACTATTATTTGAAGAAGGAAATCTACTTTCTTCAGTATTAAAAATATTATTAGTACTTTTAGTTTTACCATGTAATTTAACAGGAAAAAAAATTTTAATTTTATTTTCTTTTATTTTTTCAATATATTCTTTATTACATTTAAAATTAAAAAATAACACATTATCATAATATGGAGTATCAATTAAATCAATATTATCAATATCACTAGAAATATTATATAAAGTTTCTTTATAATCAAAAATTGAAGAATTATTATTTGAAGGTTCAAATTCATATATTAAACTATAATCTGAGGTTAAAGCATAAATTGAATTATGAATAAATTTAACTGATTTTATAGGATAAGGAATGTCCAAATATAATAAACCATCATAATCATTATAAATATATAAATTTTCATTATAATCAATTAAACCAATCATAGAAATTCCACTAACAATTTTTTTATATTTTTTAATTTCATCATTTTCAAAAGGAATATATTTAATATCATTATTATTTTCATTATTGTTATTAATTAAATTTATCATATCTTTTCCACAAATAATTCCAAAATAAATTAAACTTTTATCAAAATCTTCAATTAAAGTATAATTAAAACCACATAAAACATTAATAGGAGTAATATTTACTTTATCATTAACTAATTGTGGAATATTAAATTTAATTTTCTTTTTATCTAAACCTAATTCACCATAAGGACCATAACCCCAAGTATATAAATTATTACCACTATCTAAAGCAGCACAATGTTTTTCAGATAATGATAAATTTATTATTCTTTTTTTTAAAAAATTTACATTTAAAGTTGGACTTGAAATATTATAATTATTTCCTAAGCCTAAAATACCATATTTTTCTCTATCATTTCCCCAAGAAAAAATTAATCCTTCTTCTGTTATTGTATGACATATTTGATTATTACAAAAAATTTTAGAAATTTTTTTACTTCCTAAATTATCAAATTTTATTGGTTGTGATGTTATAAAATCAAAAGAATCATAATATATATTTTCTGTTTTAGGAATCCATGTTAATAATTTACTATTAAATATTGCATATGCTGAATTTATTGATATTGAAAATTGATTCATTTTTGAGATATCTATTTTATTTTCAGTATTTAAGAAATTATATTCATTTGATTTTAAATTTATTGTCCAACATATAAACTATTGTATTTATAAAATTACTATTATATATTATTATTCTTACCATTTTCTTCATTTTTTAACTTGATTTTTAAATTATTATTCAAAAATATTATTTCAAAGAAAATTTATAAAAAATATTTTTTTTTCTTTTTTCTTTAAATTAATTAAATTATGAATAATGAAAATGCTTGGATTGATGAAGTTATATTAAGATATAAAAATCAATTAAAAGTTTTAAAAGATAATACCATAGAATTTTGTAATTATGGAGCAATATCTGAAAAAAGAAATTCAAATAATATTTCAAATTTTAAAACTTATCAAGATAATAATTATATAAAAACTTTTGATAATGATTTAAAAAATAATGAAAAAAAATTAGAGAAAAAATTAAATGAAAAAAAAGAAAAAATTCAAAAATTAAAATTGGAAATTACTAATTTAAAACAGGAAAATGAAACCTTAAAAAATCATATAAAAAATTTAAAATTAAATAATAAAAATGACAATAATGATGAAAATTTAAATATTATAATAGAAAATCTTCAATATAAAATTCAAACATTAGAAGTAGAAAAAATGAAATTACAAAACCAATTAAATCAATTTGATAATTTAAAAAATCAAGAATTAAATTTAATGAATGAAAAAATGAAAAATTTTGAAAATATGTTAGATAATAATTCACAAAATTATGTTAAAGATTTAAATGCTTTAAGAAAAAGAATAGAAGAATATAAAAATAGAATAGAAGAAAATAACAAATACATAAAAACTGTGAATTTTTTTTTAAAAAAAATAGATATTCTTTTTGGAAATAAAAATGAGGAAAATATTTATGATATAAATCAACTTCAAAATAAATTAGTTATTATTGAAAATTATATTTCAAAAAATATAAATTCAAATAAATTAGAAATTGAAGAAAAAAATATTAATAATGATAATATTAAAATCCCAATATTTCAAAATAAATATATTGAAGAAGGTGTACATAATTATTCAAATAAATATTCAGAACAACATTCTTTAAATAATTTTAATAATTCAGATAATTATTATATGGAATTAGAAAGTAGATTAGATAAACTTGAAAATAAATATAAAGAAAAAAAAATAAAAAATAAACTAAAAAAAAATAATATTAAAAGAAATAAATCTGCAGGAAAGATGTTAAATAAAAATGTAAACATTCCTATTCAAACTAATAAAGCAAATCATAAATCAAAGCAAAAAATTAAAAAGAAAAAATTTTAAATAATAAAATTAATATCAAATAAACTAATTTTTAATTTAAATTTTTCTATTTATACATTCTATATATCTTTGTTTATAAATATTAAATATAAATGAACCCTAAAAATATAAATCAAGAAATTATTATTCCAAACCAAGAAATAGAAAATTCAGATATAATAATAAGAAGTAAAAGAAAAAGTTTTACTCAATTTTCTCCTTTATTATCTTATTATAATAGTAGCAATATTTATTTAAATAGAAAATATTCTGAAAATAACAATATTTTAGATATCGATAAAAGTAATAATTTTATTCGAAAAGATTCATTATATCAAAATGAAAATAAACAAACTTTTTCTAATTCTGAAGAAGAAGAAGAAATTTCAGAAGAAAATAGTAAGGGAGAAAATAGGGATCTTTATTCGAATAATTATAATAATATAGATAAAGAAGAATATAATCAATTACAACCAAATAGTAATTATTACCAAACTTATCATGATAATTTTATTCCTTCAAATAATACAAATGTTTATAATAACAATACCAATTATAATATTACAAACAATATTCTTCCAATAAATCAAAATAGTAATAATAGTATCGAAATGAATACACAACAAAACCAAATAATGAATTTTAATATCTTTAATCAATTTAACTTAATTAATAATAATAATTTTATAAATAGACCAAGATATAATTCAACAAATATTATAAATGGAAATTTTATTCCTCCAATTTTTAGTAATAATATATCCAAAATAAATAATAATAATAATAACAGTAATAATAATAGTACAGAAATGTTTGGAAGAAAAGGATGGGTTTGTTCTTATTGTAATAATTTTAATTATGAATCAAGAAATAAATGTAATAGATGCAAATTAGCTAAAAGCCCTATATTAAATTCTAAGAAAAAAATAATAACAAATGGTATTGGAAATATAAATAAAAATATTTTTGAAGGAAAAGGACAAAAACAATTTTCAGAAAGAGAAGGTGATTGGATTTGTTTTAATTGTAAAAATGTAAATTTTGCCTTCAGAATTATTTGTAATAGATGTCAATTATCAAAAAAAGAATCTGAAACATTATTACAAATAAAATTAAATTTAATGAATAATAATTTAGAATAAAAAAATAAATAATGATAATTGACAATCTAACTAATAATAGAAAACAATTATTAATTTTCGTTGTATAAATTTAATAATTGCTATATATTTGTGGAACAGTTATATTTTATTTTTTTTATTTTATATATATATATATATATATATTATTATAATCAAAAAACAAATGAATTATGAATTAGATTTCTAAAACTTTTTTTTTAAAAAATCTAATATTTAAATATATTATATTACTCTTGTTAATATTATTATTTAACTAAAATCAAACATTTCATTGTCAAATTCTCTTATTACACTATCAACAATAATAGGATTTTTCATAAAAGTCTTTTTTATCATGTCAATATCTTTTTTGGTGAAATTTTTTTTTAATAATTCATATTTTTTGGCCAAATGAATTGCTTCAGAAATTTTATTTAATCTAATTAATAAACAAAAAATTTTTTCATATTTCCCTAATCGAATAAAAATATCTTCTGCATGTTGAATACATTCATTTTTTATATCTTTATCATAATAAATTTCTTTATTAAAAACTATATCTTCAATTAAATAATTTGCTAAATCTTCACTTATTGGAATTGAAGAATATTGATAAAATATATTTTCAACAAATAAATTTTTAACTTTCTTTAAATACATTATTAATATTTCATTTGCACTAGGATGAATTTTTACATTTTGTTTTCTTAATTCATCAATAAATAATAAAAATACATTTATAATATATTCTGGCAAAACATTTTTATTAAATTCAAAAACTTTAAATAATTTATAATAAATATCAATTTGATTAATTAAATCAGTTTTTTTTAATATTGTATATTGAAAAGGAATTGGTAATTCACTTGGATCTCTATATTCTTCTAATTGATTTAATAAAATTTTAGATTTATATTTTTTTTCTTGAGTCAAAATTAATTTATTATTACTTGTATTATATAATCTATTTGCTACAATTTGATTAACTATTCTTTGATATAATCCTTTAATTAATTTAATATTTTTTCCAGATTTTATTAATTCATATAATCCATGAATAATAACTTCTTTTCCATGTTTTCTCCTTGTTAAATTTAATAAAGCATCAAATTTTGAAGAAGAATTATCATAATAAATTAAAGGATCAAAATATATTTTATATAAAGTATAACAATTAGGTGAATTTTCATTTTTTTCTTCTACAATACTTCCATTAATTTTAATATCTTTATTATAAAAAATAGTATTTGTGTAAGTTAACATTGAAGTTGTATCTACAAAATTATATTTTAAATTAATTTTAAATTTATAATCAATTGGTTTATCTGTTTTTTCTTCTGTTACAATATAATCATCTATTTTTACTGAAATCATTTTATTTGTTTTTTCTTTATTTTGTTTAATTATTTCATAACTTGAAATAGGAAATTTTTTAAACAAAACTTTATCTTCATTTTCACAATTTAAATCAATTATTGTAGTTTGCATTTTATCAAAATTATGTAAAAGACATAAATTATCAATTATTTGTAAAGTATTTTCATGTTGATTTTCAAATTGAATTTCATAAACTTTTTTAATTTCATATAAAGATTTAATATCAAAAAATTGGATATAACCTTCTTCATAATTAATATAAATTAAATATAATGATTGATAAATTGATTCTAAAAAAAAATGATTTTCTTTATAATTATCTTTAGTATTAATAAGAGGATTTCCATTATATTCATATCTTTTTTCTTTATTTCCCATAAATCCAAATAAAGTTTTTATTACTGAAGAAGATTCATTATTTGAATTCTGAATTATTTTATTTTTAAGTTCAAAATAAAAAGGAGAATTAAAATATTTTATATTACTTAAATTATAAAAATCAAAAGATTGAGTATTATTTTGCTTTTGAATACATAAAATCATATAAATTGGATTATATATATATTTATTAATTAAATTCGGGTAATTTACTTCTTCTATTAAATTTACTTGTTCTATTGTTTCTTTATTTTTTTGTTTTATTTTATTTATTTCATAATATTCAATTTTGTCTTTGTATATTAAAGTAAAATATGTATTATCATCTTCACTAATTGAAAGAGATTGAGTATTAAAAATAAAAAACATTCCTAATAAAATATTTAAATAATCAGATAAAATTCTAATAACATTTCCGAATTTTAAATTAACAACTAAAATAATTTTTTCTTTGTTTTTTTCTAAAAAAATTAACATATATTGTATTTGTTTATCAACAGAAATTTTATAAATATCATCTTTATTTAATTGAAGATTAATTTCTTTTTTTAAATGAGTTGCACTTTTATTAAAAATTTTTATTCCAGAAGAACAAATTTGAATAAGTTGTTTAGATACATTATCAAAAAATAAAAATTGTTCTATTTCATCAATTCCATGTCTTGAAAAAGTACTAACATCAATTTTTTTATAAATAATAGGAGATACTTCTTCTACCATTAAAAGTAAAAATAAAATAAAAAATTAAAAAAGATTATATTTAATATTAATTTATTAAGTTTAAAAAAAAATTAAATTTCTTTTAAATAATAAAAATTATTCTGAAAAAGTTTTTAATTTTTTAAATCTTCCATATGTTAATCTATTTAATGCATCATTATTTGTTTTTAAATCTGTATTTTGTCTTGATAATTTATCTAATTTTTCTTCTGTTAATGTTTTTTGTCTAAATAATCTTTTTCCTTCATTATTTGATTTCTCTAATGAATTTTGTAAATTTTGAATTGTTAATTTTTGTTCTTCATTTTGTCTTAATAAATTTATTTTTTCTTCATTTAATTTATCTATTTGATTTTTATAATCAGAATTTATTTTATTTAATCTATCAACATCTATTTGATCATTATTCATTAATTTTTTAATATCTATTTCTCTTTCTTCCATTATTTTTTTAAAAGATTCTTTTGAATTTTCATAATTATTTTTTAATTCTTGAATTTGATTTTCATAACCATAAATTAATTTATTTTTTTCATCTTCTAAATTATTTTCATAATATTTTAATTTTTGTTCATAAAAATTTTTCAAATTATCATTTTCTTTTTTTAATCTTTCATTCTCACATTCTAAATTAGAAATGTGAGAGCCTAAATTTATTTTTGTATCATTTATTATATCTAAATATTTATTTAATTTATCTAATAATTCTTCATTACATTGAGTTAATTCAGAATTCTTATTAACTAACATATGAATTTGATCATCCTTTTCTTTTGTTAATTTTTTAATATTAAAATTAAATTGATCAATCATTGCTTTACTATCAATTTGATTTTTATCTTTAAGAGCTTTTATTTTATTTTCTAAAAATAATACTTGTTCAGTTAATTTACTTTTTTCTGATTCATTTTGTAATTTATATTCTCTATTTTCTTCTATTAATTGTTGTTTATCTAATTCATACATTGTTTTAATATTATTTATATAATTTTCTGTTGGTCTTCTAAAAGTTGGATTATCATTCTTTGCTTTTATTGGTGAATTTAAATTTATAATATTATTTTTACAAGGAGAATAATTATAATTTCCATCAGAATCAATTTCTGTTATTTTATTGTAATTATTATTATAGTCATTATTTTTATAATCAAAATTATATGAATTCATTATTGAAGAATGATTTGTTGATTCTTTTGAAAATTGATTTGAATTTATTGGGTTTTTTAATATTCCTAAATTCCTATTTGAATTTAACATTTCATTCTGATTTAAACCATCATATACACTTTTATATTGATAATCCATTTTTTATATTTATATAATTTGAATAAAAATTATATAATTATTTTAAAGTAAATTAATGGAAAGATATGATGAATTTAATGATTTTAAAAATCAGATGTTTCAATATTTTGAAATGTCAAGAAATTTAATAGATAAGAAAATGGTAATAATCACAAAAGAATTATTAAATATAAAAAAAGAAAATGAAAATTTAGTAAACAAATGTAAAATAATAAATAATTTAATATTATAGTCAAAGATATAATTACTAAATATGAAAATTCAACTGAATCACTAAATGTATCTTTTATATCAGAAATATCTCAAACTTCAAATAAAAATTATAGAACAATACAACAAAGAAGTAAAACTCCTTCAAAAATTAGTATTCATAATATTTATATTAATAAAAAAGTTCAAATAGGAAAAAATTTTTCAAAATTAAAATTAGATAATAATAATAAAGATAAACCAAATAGTCCTTTATTAAAACATCAAATGAGAAAAATTAATAGAAATACTTTCACAAATAATAAAATTAATAATACACAAGATCCTAATTTTACAAATCCTCCTTCAGGAAAATCACATAAAGTGAAAATTTCAAGTAAAAAAAAATTTCCAAAAATATCTTCTGATTCTACTTTAAATAATACTGGAAATAATTCGAGAGAAAATTCAGAAAAAAATAAAATGAAAAAAATAATTAAATCTCGAACTAAAGATTATTCTATTGATATTGATAATAGAAAATTATCTATAATGGATATTCCTTCTATAAATCAAATTAATTATTATATTAATAAAAATAAAAATGAAAAATTATTTTCCATTCTTTCTAAATCTAATGTTTTACCTTTTAATTTGAGATTAATTTTTTCCATTAAAAGTAAATATTCAAAAGAAGAAATTCTTAAAGATTATAAAAGTTATTTAAATTATAAAAAGGAAGTTTATGAAAAACAAGAAAAAGAATTTATACCATTTAAACCTTCAAAGACTATTCAATGTCTTTTAGGTTTTTTAGGTAATGATGATGAAAATGAATTTGTTAAAAAACATTTTAAATATGATTCAAATAATGAAAATGAAATAATTTTGTTTAATATGTTTAAAATATTATATATAATTCTCAATAAAAAAATTCCTGATAAAGATAATGATATAATTATTAATTTTTTTCAAAAAATTTTTAAAGAATTAAATGTAATTAAAATTAAAGAATGTATTTTGGATATAATTTGTAATAATTTAACTCTGTCTAAAGTTGAGTTAAATACTATAAATATGGTAATAAATAATAGTCCAAAAATTATTCAAAATGAATATCTTAAGTCAATTGAAAATGAAAAAATACAATTCCCAATTGCTTTATTAATAAAAGAAATATATGAATATTCAAAAAAAAAATTTAAATTTGGGAATTATATGATTTTATATTTACATGAAAAATTAGAATTAAATAAGAAATGAGAATCATTTTGACTTAATGAATAACTTTATTTTTATTTTTTATAAATCCTTTTTTAGTCATCATTATAATTTAGAAATTTTTCATTAATAATAAAAAAACAATTTAAAAATTAATTTACTTCCACAAAAAATAAAAATTTTAATTAATTAATATAAAATATCATTTATAAAAATTAATAAAAAAAAATTATAAAAAAACTTATATTTCTCAAACAAAAAAAAATAAATAATAAAAAAACTTATATTTCTAAAACAAAAAAAAATAAATAATAAAAAAAGCAAATAAAAAACCCAAAAAAAAAAAATGGAACAAAACAACAATGCAAACGAAGAAATAACATCAGAAGACAATGAAATCGCAAGAATACAAAACAAGATATTTTTTAATAAGTATCGTTGTATAAAAAAATTAGGAGAAGGTTCATTTGGAATGATATTTATGGCAGAATATAATGATGAATATTTTGCATTAAAATTTGAAAACAAAAAAAAAGGTCAAAATTTATTAGAAAACGAAGCAGCAATAATGTCATATTTAAAAGGTCCAAATATACCATATGTAAAAAGTTATGGATATTCAGGGGAATATAATATATTAGTAATGCAATTATTAGGAAAAAGTTTAGAAGATATATTTTCAGAATTAAAAACATTTTCTTTAAAATCAGTATGTATATTATCAATTCAAATATTAAATGTATTAGAATATATACATAATAGACATATAATACATAGAGATATAAAACCAGATAATTTTGTAATGGGATTAGATGATTTAAGTCAATATGTATATTTATTAGATTTTGGTTTAGCAAAAAAATATAGAAGTAGTTCAACTTTAATTCAATATCCTATGATAAATAAAAAAAAATTAACTGGAACTGCAAGATATGCTTCAATTAATGCTTTAAAAGGTTTTGAACAAAGTAGAAGAGATGATTTAGAAGCTGTTGGTTATGTTTTAATGTATTTTTTAAGAGGAAGTTTACCTTGGCAAGGTTTACAAGCTAAAAATAAAGAAGAAAGATATAAAAAAATATTACAAAAAAAAATTGAAACTACTTCTTATGATTTATGCTATGGTTTTCCTAATGAATTTGAAAGATATGTTGAATATTGTAAAAATTTAGAATATACTGAAGAACCTCAATATGAAATGTTAAGGAATTTATTCTTGAAAGTTATGAGAAGAGAAAAATTAAAATTTGATTATATTTATGATTGGACTACTGAAGAAGAATTAAAAATGAGAAAAGAAGTTACTATGAAAACTGATGTTGATAGTCATGGAAAAGATTATAGAAAAAGTACTTTAAATAGTAAAAGAAAAAGAGGAGATAAAATTGATGAAAATGATGAAGAAGAAGATAATATTAAACCTGGAATTACTGTTTTTTCACAAAATTATGGTAATAATAATAATGAAGATGGAAATAATAAAAATAATGAAGAAACTGTTTGTTGTAGTGGTTGTCATATGTAAGTTTTATTTTTTTTATAATATAGTTTTTAAAAAGGATATTATTTGTCTTTTAATTATTAATGTTTTAAAAAAATGAGTATTGATTTAATTAAGAGAAATTATTATATAGATATATATTTGTTAATCAAGCTCTGAGCAATTATAAGTAAAATAAAGTAATATATAATCATATAATTGTTTTAAGAAAAAAATAAATAAATTTTTTGTTTTTATTATTTATACAAATGTAAATAAATATATTTCATTAAATTAATTTAAAATAATATTCAAAAAAAGAAGAAAAAAATTATATAATAAATAAAGAATAAAAAAAAGAATAATTAATAATTACATATCATGAAAATTATTATAATTATCATCTAATAAACCATTACTTAAATAATGTTCTTCTTTTCCATTTGGATATTTAATATCTTTACTTCCATCATCATGTATAATAGTAATAATTTTATTATTATCTATTTTTTCAATAGTACCATCATAATAATAAGTTTCTTCATATCCATCAGGTAAAATAAATCTAATAGTTCCATCAATAAAATTAATTTGTTTACAACCATTTAAAAAATGTTTTTCAATTTGACCATTATTAAATTTAAATACTTGTAAACCATTTTTATAAGTTATTTGAATTGTTTTTACTTCTTTAAAATAATATACTATTTTTTCATTTGGATAAGTTTGTTTAATATCTCCATTTATAAAATATACTATTTGATATCCATCATCAAATATTTCTTTTCTAACTCCACTTTGAAATATTACTTCTTTTTTATTATTTGAATATATATTTATTGTTTTTCCTTCATTTGATGCACTTTTTATTATTGAAATTTTTTCATTTGAATGATATTTTTTAGGAAGAATAAAATTATAATTTCCATCATCTTCTTTTGATTCTTTTTTTATTTTATTTATTAATATTTCATGAGGATCTTTTTCAGTTTTTATTTTTTTTATATTTGTATTATTATTTTGATTTATTTTACTTTTTGATTTATTTTCTTGTTTTAAATTATTATCTTTATTATTTATATGATTTAAATTATTTTCTTTTTTATTTATTCTCATTGAAGAATTAAATTCATTATCCATACTTATTGTTTTTCTATTTTTTGGATTTGATAATCTTTTTGATGTTATTGATTTTGTCATTTTTTGAGAATTTAATTGTTTAATGTCATTTTCTTCTTGAGAAGTTTTTTCTCCGAATGTATTTACTGTTATATGTTTTTTCATATTTGGATCTTTTATTGTTAATTTTATTTTATCTTTTAATCTTTTATTTTCTATTTCTTTTATTTTTAATTCTTCTTGAAGTTTTATTATTTTTCTTTTTAATTGTTCTATAATTTCTTTATCTTTTTTAGAATTTAATATTAATATATTATTTTTTTCTTGAATTGAATTATATGTTCTTCTCTCATGTTCAAATTTTTTTAATTCATTTTCTCTAAAAGCTTCAAATTCATTTTTTTTATTTGTAAAATCTTCAATATCATTTTTTAATTTTAAGTGTAATTGTTCATATTCCTTTTTTAAATTTTCTATTTTTAATCTTTCTTCTTTTGATTTATTAATTTCTAATTCAAGTTCATTTAATTTTAAAGAAACTATATCTTCATTATTTATAGAATTTTCACTATCATTTAAATTACTATTATTAATACTATTATTATTATTATTATTATTTTCAATAACTGGATTAGGAATTAAATCAATTTCACTTGGAGTCTTTAAATTATCAGAATTTGATATAAAATTTAATAAAACTTTATTATCTTTTTCATAACAAATTTTATCTTTTTTATTATATTCATTTTTAGGAGAATTTTCAATTGAATTTTTATTTCTTAAAGTTTGAGATTCACTAACAGATAAAGTTTCAATTTGTGGAATTTGATTAATATTATTATTATTATTGTTTTTAAAATCACTTTCTTCAAGATTATAATTATAATCTGAAATTTTATTTTTATTTTTTATTTTATTTACATTTGAATTATTACTTTCTATTTCAATTGTATTATTATTAATTTGATCAAAAGAATTTTTAAAATTATGATTTTTTTCTTTACTAACAGAAGAAGAATTTTTCGCATTTCTTTTATATTGTTCTAATTTTAATTTTCTTTCATCTAAATGACCATCTTCATCTAATAAATCTGTATAATAAGAATATTTTTTATCATTTTTTGAAGGTTTTGAAATTGAAATTATTCTCTTTTTTATTTCTTTTGGAGGTCTTATAATTTTTTTTTTGGGTGGACTTTTTGATTCTTCATATTTTTCATTTGCTAAATTTATTTCTAATAATTCTTCAAAATTTGTATTTGAAGGTTTTATTGGAATTTCATCAAAATTATTTATTAATTTTTTATTTGAAATATCAGTTAATTCATTATTATTTTTTTCATTATTTATTTCTTTATTATTTAATTCAATTTTATTCTTTTCTTCATTTATTTCTAATGTTTTTTTATTTTCATCTTTTATTTTATTTTGTTCATTATTATTATTTAATTCAGTATCATTTGTATTATTTTCTGTTGGATTTTCTTTTTTTGAAGATGACAGAAAAGCTTTTGTTGTATTATTATTTGAATTCATAAAGTTTTGAAATAATAAAAAAGTTTCATATAATTGATCTTTATCAATATAAAAGTTTTGAATATTTTTATTATCTGAATTATTTGTTGTTGTATTTTCCTCTTGATTATTTATGTTTTTAAATATTCTTGGTGTTGATATTGAGCCACTCTCTTTATTATTTTCTAAATTATTATTTTCTTTTTTCTTTTGCTTCAAATCTGAATTTGATTTAATATTTTTTTCTTCTTCTATATCTTTATAATTCCTAATAATTTTAGGTTTAAAAGGTCTATTTTCAGTTAAATTTTCTTTAACATTTTTTTCGCTCTCATTTGACATTTAAATAATTTAAATAATTTTTTAAATAATAAAGGAAAGAAATTTCATATTAAATTATACCTAAAAAAATTTAAATTATTGTGAATGGAATTAAATTTTATTATTAAATTGATAATTTTTTAAAAATAACTTTTAATACAATATAGAATTTATTGATTATTTCTATTTCTTTTTTTAATATTTCTTATTAATTTTATCAATTATTGTTTTTTAAATAAATTTGAAATTTGTATAACATTATATTAGATAAAAAAGGTAAGATTAGACTTTCATTTGGATAAATACTTTTTTGTTGCTAAATAATTTTTTTCTAATTTTGAAAGGAAGAATTTATTTTAATAATAATTATTTTTAATATATATTTAATTATCCTATTTTAAAATAATTGTCATATATTTAAAATGTCTAAAACTAATGATATAATTTTTGGTAATACTAATAATATATTTAATTTAACTAAAAAGGATGGAAATCAAGAAAATTCAATTTTTTCTAATAATTTGTTTAACTTTTCATCATCAAATAATAATGCATTTTTTTCAAATCATTTAGAAACAGGAAATAATAAAGACAAATCAATATTTCAAAAAAATGAAAATGAAAAAAATAAACAATCACTATTTGGAAATACCAATTCTAGTTCAAATATTTCACCTTTTAATTCAGATTCTTTATTCAACATTTCAAATAATAATAATAATAAAGATAAAAACCCTTTTTCAAATTTCAGTACAAATAATAATAAAAAAGTAGATTTTACAATTTCAAAACCTTCATTTGGAAATTATTCAAATTCTCTTTTTAATTCAAACACAAATAATAATCCAAATTCTCTTTTTAATTCAAACACAAATAATAATTCAAATTCTCTTTTTAAATCAAATACAAATAATAATTCAAATTCTCTTTTTAATTCAAATACAAATAATAATAATAAAATTAATTCTAATTCATCTCCTAGTTTTGGATTTCCAATAAATAATAATAATTCAAATTTCTCATTTGGTTCAAACAATTTCAAAGAATCCTCTAATGAAATAAATAAAGAAAAAAAAGAAGAAGAAAAAAAAGAAAAAGAAAATATTGAAAAAGAAAAAAATGAAGAAGAAAAAAAAGAAGAAGAAAAAAATGAAAAAGAAAAGAAAGAAAAAGAAAAAAAAGAGGAAGAAAAAAAAGAAGAAGAAAAAAAAGAAGAAGAAAAAAAAGAAGAGGAAGAAAGTGAAATAGATTCATCATTTGATTTTATTGAAGAAAAAAAAACTACTCAAAAAGAAGAAGAAGAAAAAAAAGAAGATGAAGGAGAAACAATTAATAATTTAGTATTAAATATTGATGAAAAATTAATAGATAATGATTATTATTATAATTTACTTTCACAAGATTTAAAATTGTATAAAAATGAATTAGATAATGAAACAGAAAAACATGAAATAATATATGAAAAAATAATTCCAAGAGAAAAGCAATTTTCTATTAATTTGAAAAGAATAAATAAATTTACTAATTTAATAAATAATATTGGACCTGATTTAGAAAGATCTTATTTTCAAATTGAAAATTTAGTTAATGAACAAAAAGGAATTTTAGAAATATTAAATAATTTAGAAAAAGAATTAGATAAAAATATAAGGAATTTAAATAATAAAGAAAAAAAAACTGAAATTGAAGAAAGAATTATTAATAATAGAAATGAAATTGAAGAATGTATAAATAAAATCAATCAAAAAATTGAAAATGAAAAATATGAAGATATTTATGAAAAATCTGAAGATAAAAAATTAATAGATATTAATAATGAAGTTAAAAATATTTTTAATGAACTAAACTCTATTAATGTTGAAGGAATTAGAAGTTGTCAAACTATTTTTAAAAAGAAAAAAGAAAATTATATAAATTAATGTAATATCTATTATTATTAATTTTTAATATTTAAATAATTATACAATTTACTTAAAATAATATTAATAGTATTTTTTAGAAAAATATATAATAAAATTATTTTTATTTTTTTATACAAATTTTTTCTTTTATTTTTGTTTTTTAAATCCTTTATTAGAAAAAAAATAAGGATTTCATATTTTGTTTTTATTTATATTTATATTTTTTTATTAAACAATTTAAAAAAAATTTCTATTATTTCTTTTTTTAAATAAATGAATTTTATGATTAAGAAACTGATTTAAAGAGTTAATTCTTTTTAAGAATATATATTTTTTATTTTAATTTAAATTAATTAAATCATAAAATGAAATAAACAATAAAAAAAAAAAACAAAAAGAAACAGAAAAAAAAATAAAAAAAAATATTGAATAAATAAATAATTAAAAAATATTTAATATTTTATTAATTTTTTTCTTTTTTAACTTTAAAAAAAATAACAACACAAGTAATATCATCACAAATATAAGTATCTTTATTCCAGCATTTATAAGCTTCTTCAACTAATTTTTTACATAATCCAATACAATCATCTTTAATAATATAATCTTTAGAAATATTAGAAATATCATTATTATTTAAAAATTCAAAAAGACCATCACTTCCCATAATAATAGCTTTAATATTATCATTAATAATATCAAATTGATAAAAATCACTTTTACAAATAACTCCAATTGTTTCTGCAACAAAATCTCCAAAAGATCTACTCATTGCTAAACCAGGATAATCTTCATTTTTTAACCAAACTCTAAATGGTCCTAAATTATTTATTTTATTTATTCTTCCTCCTTTTTCTAATATTCTCTCTTTTTCTTTTTTATTTTCTGGTTTATGATCATATGATATTTGAATTAAATTATAATTTTCATCTATATATATTGAACGAGAATCTCCTATGTTATAACATATTATTTTGTCTTTTATATGTATTATAAAATTTCCTGTTGTTCCTGAACAATTCGAATTTATGTTGTTTTGTTTTTTTAATTTTTCCTCAGATTCTTCACATATTTTGTTAAAGAAATTTTTATTTGATAATTTATTATATATTTCTTCTTCGTTTAGATTTTCTTTTTTTATATTTAATTTCTTTTGAGATGTAAAAAAATCTGAAAAATATTCTTTTATATATTTTGATATATTATGTCCATATAATCCATGACCATCAAATACTGCAAAAACTGAATAATTTAATAAATTAAATATTTTATTTTTTGATAAAAAGTTATCTTGATTTGTTTTTGTTTGACCTGATAAATCTTTTCCTGCTCTTGTTCTACATGCAAATTTATATAATATTGAAGAATAATTATTTGTTTTGTTATTATTAATATTATTTTTTAGAGATAAAGTTTTTTCTTTGTTTTCTTCTATTTTTTTTGTTTCTGAATTATTTAAATGTATTATTTTTTTTTCTGAAGAATTATTTTTTAATATTAAATTTTGATTTATATTTGATTTCGGAGATTCTGATTTATAATTATTTATTGACTTAAGAGAATTTTTTTTTTGTCTAGTTATCTTTTTTTTATTTGTACTATTATAATTTAATATTTTAATTTGGGATTTTGAATTAATTTTCATTTTGATAGTTTCTTCTAATTTATTTAATTCTTTATTTATCTCATTATTATTTTTAATTAAATTATTTCTATTAATTATTTGAGGAAGAGAATAAGTATCATTTTTACTTTTATTTGATTTAGAAAAACTTTTTCTATTTGATTCTTTAAAAATATTATTATCTCTAATAAAATATCTAGAATTTCTTAAAGTCAATGATTTTTGTGCATCATTATATTTTAGAAAAGTTGATTCTTTTATTTTATTTTTATCTAGTAATATTTTGTTTTTTGATTTATTTGAAGAATTATTTTTTGAAATGTAAAAACTTTTCAACAATTTTTTTTTCAATTTAATTTTTTCTTCGGACATAAAAAATTGAAAGAAAATTTATAATTAATTATATCAATTAGAAAATAATAATATATAAATAAAAAAGCATAAATTATTATTAATTTAATTTTTTCTTGATAAAAAAATGTGAAAAAATATTATTTTTTTCAGAAACAGTAAAAGGTTTTATTTCTTTTGTAGAAGAAGAATTTCCAATATTAATTCTATATAATTTAATTTTTAAATCAATATTTTTTTTTATTTTTTCATTTGAAACTTCAATAAGTTGCTTTACCCAAGAAGGTTCAATTTCTTCAAAATCTTTATTAGAAATTGAATTCTTTAGGATTGAACTTATTCCTGATTTATCACTTTCGAAATTTTTTTGATCTTCTATAAAATTAAAATCCATTGTCATTAAAGTTTTAATATTATTTCTTTGAATATTATTATTTAAATAATTTGATTCCTCTAAATTATTGTCTTTTGTTTTATTTATATTATGAATTGTTATATTATTTATTTCTTTTAATTTTGGTGTTTGATTTACATCTCTTTTGAGATTTGAATCTACAATATTTAAATTATTATTATTATTATTAATATTATTATTATTATTATTATTAATAATATTATTATTATTAATATTATTATTATTATTATTATTTGTTAATGCAGTGGAATGATTTGTATCATAATTAAATTTATTCAAACTAAACTTTCTTAAAGAATTTCTATAGTTAAATGGTTTAGTATTAATTATTTTATTATTTTCATTTCCTTCTGTTGTTTCAATTTCATAATCTTTTTTATCATTATCATTTAATGATACACTTTTTGAAATATTTTTTGAAGGCTCTTTAAATATAATTGAATTTGTTTTTGTATAATGTTTTCTTGAAGTTTTATTAACATCTATCATTTTTTTATTTATTAAACTTATTTCAGTTTTTGATTGCTTTAATTTCTTTTCTTCTATAGCACTATAATTCCTTATTTTGTTATGTTTATTTACATAAGGTCTAAATGAATTCTTATATTTTTCTTTTAATTTTTTATACTCTTTTTCTTTTGTAATTCCTTCTTTATATAATCTTTCATAAATATTATTTCTTTTTATATTATATTTTTTACAAAACATTTCTATTTTTTTATTTGCTAGTTTTTCTGTTTTTACACTGAGGGATATTTTTTTTTTATGATTTATAATTTTATTTATATTTTCTTGACTTTTAACTTTTTTTATTATTTGTAAACTTAATTTTCTATCATCGAGTTGTTCTTTCCATTCAAATTGTTTAGAAATAAAATTATTAATTTGATATTCATTCATTTTAATTTTTCCTTTTTGTAATTTAATAACATCAATAGTTTTTTTTTTCTCATTAAGTAAATATTGAGTATTTTTTAAATTACTTAATTGAATTCCTCTTTCAGAAATAGGAATATATTTATTATTATATTTATCTTTAATAATTTTTTCTGAAATTGAATTAACATTTGGTTTATAAGTTAAATTTTCTTTTTCAATATTTTCTATTTTTTTTCTTTTTTTTTCTATTTTATTTTCAATAAGATGTTGTTTTAATAATGATTTAGTATAAAAATCTAATTTTCTTTTTTGATTTAAACTACTATTTTCAGAAGCATAAATTATTTCAATATCATCATCTGAAATTGGAAATATAGTTTTACTTTTTTCACTAATGAAACTTTCTTCTAAATTTAATTTTGATTTATTTGATTTATTTTGTTTAATTGAAATAGATGAATTTGATTTTTTTGAAGAACTTGACATTAAATTACTACTATCGAAATTTTTTTCCTCAGATAAATTTATTTTTTCTTCTTCTATTTTATTTGATTCTTTATTCTTTTCTAAATATTCTTTTTCTATTTCTGTTTTTAGTTTTGGAATATTATCTTTTAAATGAGACATTGCCATTGCAACACTTAACATTCCTAATGAATCATATAATTTTTTTGGGGATGTACTCATTTATTTTTTGTCTTTATATTCATGAAATATAAATTAATTATAATTTTGAAATTAATATTCGAAAATATTTATTATAAAATATTCTTTTTTTGAAATAAAATTTATATTAAAATTTTTTATATAAAAATTTATTTATTCGTTTTAATTCAATAAAAAATAAATAATTGTAAAAGAAATTTTTTTAAATTATTTCTATATGCTACGAGAAACAGAATTTATAAATGATACAAAAGATACTTCAAAAATTAATTTTAGTATTTCGAATAACAAACTTTTCTATTCTTTTGATAAGAAAAAAAAAGTTAAATTCAATGAATCAATTGGAATAATATTTGTTGAATCTTATAAAAAATACAATAAAATCTCAAATTTTTGTGGGAGAAAAGAAAAATTTAGAATTTTTAATATAAAAAAAGTGGATTGCAATTGTGAAATTTTTTAATTTTGAAGTAAAATATTTGATTTTAATTAATGATATCTCATAATGATAAAATATTTGATATTTTATAGATTTTATTTAATATTTATATTAATAAAATAATTACTTTGTAAATCTTATTATATCTTGTTTTATTAAATCATTTTTTTTATTTTTCTTTTTATTCATTATTTTCTTTCTTTTCTTCATTAATTTTATTTTCTTCTTCTTCTTTTAAAGAATTTTCATTATTATTATTTTCATTATTTATATATTCATTTTTTATATTATCAGAATCCTCTTTTTTTTCTTCTTCTTTATCTTTTATTTTTTCTTCTTCATTGTCATCTTTTTTTTCTTCTTCTTTTTCTTCTTTTTTTTCTTCTTCTTTATCTTTTATTTTTTCTTCTTCTTTATCTTCTTTTTTTTCTTCCTCTTTATCTTCTTTTTTTTCTTCCTCTTTATCTTCTTTTTTTTCTTCTTCTTTTTTATTCCTTTTAACAACAGTCCATCTAGTTCTTTTACTTTGATCTTCATTACTTTCACTTAAATTAATAATTCTAGAAACATTTAAACTATTTTGATTTTCTTTTTTTTCTACAATAATTTCTTTAACTAAATTAGTATTATTTGAATTATCAATAATTTCATCATAATTATTTTTATTATCATTATTTAATTGTTCAAATAAATAACTCATCATTCTTGAAGAATGAGTTCTTCTTTTTATAGTATTTAATTTTTTTTTACATTTATGACAAATTCTTTCCATTAATAAATTTTCATAAATTGCTTTTTTTTTATCTTTTTCATCCATTAAATTAATTTCTTTTTCTTCATTTTCTATTTCAATTGCAGAAGATTTAACTAATTCATAAACATTTCTATTTTTATTTGAAATATCATAAAAATTATTTTCAAAAATTGGTTCTGAAATTGTTTTAAATGTCATTGCTCTTATTATATTTGTTTCAGACATTAATTTTAAACAATTTGGATAATATGCATTACATTCATGAGATAAATTTGTTTTATTTTTTTCTGCTTGTTTTTTTTTAAATTCTCCTGTTTTTTTTATTTGTTCTCTTATTCTTATAAATTTTTCATCTCTTTGATTATTAATATCATCCATATTAAAATTGAAGAATTTTTCATTTTTTTCATTTATAATTAAACTAAGTAATTCATTGCTATTAAATTCATTTATTTTTTCTTCAAAAAAATTATTTAAATCCATCATATTATCAAAAGATAATATTTGATCTTTACATAACATTAAAATAGCTAAACAAGTTCTAAAAATAATAATATTTCCTTCAAGGAAAAAAGCATCATAAATTTGTAAACAAATATCTTTACTCATATTTTCAACAAATAATCCTACTAGCCATTTATATAATAAATTATCTAAACAAATATCTAATTGAAATTTTTTTAAATGATTTGGTATATCTGGAATAATATCATTAATCATATCTTTTATTATAGCACAATCAACCATCATTCCTGCTAATTCACAATAATATTCTACTGGTAATAAATTTTCTATTATTGATGTAAATAACCAAAAAGTTTCTTCCTATTAAATATTATTATATTATATTATATTATTTATTTACTTCATTTCCTATTATTTCATATAATCTACCTACAATGAAATTAAATCCTTGACAATAACCTATTGAAATATTTCTTCTTGAAAAAACTAATAATATATTATATATTATATCTAAATGTTTTTCATTTTGGAAAAACTTTTCATCTGGAAATGTCCTTTTTATATCTGGTTTTATTGCAGTTTCATAAAAATTTGGAATAAAATCAGGGTAATTATTTAGTAAATTATTATAATAATTTGGATTATTGCTCATTTCTCTTCTTGCTCCACTTGCAGTCATCCAAAACTTTAATAATATTATTATATTTTTACATTTTTTCTAAATTCATTTGTCATATTTTTTAAATATATTGATTTAATATTTTCTATTTCTCCTTCAGTATAATTTTTTTTATATGGTGAAAGTAACTAAAGTATATATAATAAATATATAGTATTTGAATATTTACTTTATCTCTATATCTTGTATCATCTCTATCAATTATTGAATCAGTTATTGGAAAAGCAAGTAATTCTTTATTTGTATTATCAAAATACATTTTATTTTTTTAAATATAATATTATTATTTAAAATTATTTTTTAAATGGCATTTTATAAAGGAACTAATGTAAATCAAGATGGAAGATTTATGAATGCTGATAAAAAATTAATTGAAAAAATGGAAACACCACCAGAATATAAAATTCAGATTCATAAAAGTAAAATAAATTTATCTATAATTAAATCTTGGATTAATAAAAAGTTAAATGATATATTAGGATTTGAGGATGAAGCTTTAACAAATTATATTATTAATCTTATTGAAGAATACGATGATATAATTGAACCTAAAAAAATTCAATATTCAATTACTGGTTTTTTGGATGATAAAACTTATAGTTTTATGGAAGAATTTTGGAAAATATTAATTTCTGCTCAAAATACTTTAAATGGAATTCCTGATGAATTAATTGAAGAAAAAAAAAAAGAAATTATTAAAGATGTTCATAATAAATCTAAAAAAATGAAATTTTTAGATGATTTAATAGGAAAGAAAGAATTAACAAGTAATAATAATTTATATAAAGAAAATCAAAAGGATAATTATTACAAATCAGAAAGTAAGAATTATAAAAGAAATAATGAGAAATATTATAGAGAAAATTCAAGAGATAAATATTATAACGGCAATTCAAGAGATAAAAATTATAGAGAAAATTCAAGAGATAAATATTATAGAGAAAATTCAAGAGATAAATTTTATAGAGATAGATCAAAAGATAAATATTATAGAGATAGATCAAGAGATAAATATTATAGAGATAGATCAAGAGATAAATATTATAAAGAAAGAAGAAGAAGTTATCATAGAAGAAGAAGAAGTGAAAGTAATCATAAATATTCTCATTCAAATTTATATAAAAGAGAAAAAATTGAAAATACAATTTCAGATTATAAAGATATAAGTGAAAAAAGTAATAGTTCAAATTCTGATTATTAAAAAAACTATATAATAAAATAAAAATAAAATTAAATAAACTTTAAAAAATATTATCTAATATTTCATAAATTTAAAAAAAAATAAAAAATAATTTTTTATCTCTCAGAAGTAAAATGTCATCAAAGGAAGAAATATATAAAATAAATTATCATGAATCAACAGATAATGAGAAATTAAATCCTTGTTTAGCAGTTTTTCCATATAATTATCCAAATATTGAAATGATAAATGAAACAAGTGAAACAGAATGGCAAATAGGTCAAAATAAAGATAAAAAATATAAATCAGATAAATCAATATTAGGAATAAATTCTAAAGTAATTTATGAAGGAAGAAATAAACCTTCATCAAATAAAAGTGAATATATTATAGGAATAATAAATAAAAAACATCCCAGAGAAATTAATTTATATGATATTGATAGTATTTTTTGTTTAAATCAAAAAATTAGAAAAATAGAAGAAAATAATAATTTAAAATTAGAAGAAGATAATAAAGCTTCTGATAAATTAGATTTAATGTATAATTTTGGAACAGTAAAAGCACAAAAAATGGCTTTAAATATGAGACAAAATATAATAGAAGAAAATAATATTGCAAGTGCTAATATTACTAAACAAATTTTAAAAGAAAATGCAGAACAAAATAATGTTTATTTATTAAAAGAAGAAATAAAATTAAAACAAAAATCTATTATGGAAGATGTTTTACCTTCTTTTAATCCTATTGAAACTAATATTAAAAATGTCTTTGATTATAATAGTATTATTCCTGCTTCAGAAATTAAATCAATTGAATATGATGATGTTTTAGAAATGTTAAAAAATAAAAATAATTCATTAGAAAAAAATAAAAAAAAATTCTGTGAATTTGTTTATGAATATTTAAAAGGTTTAATGCCTGGAATTTTAAATGGAAAAAATTATGAAAATAAAATTAAATATTCAATTTATATCAATGAATTAATTAGATTTTTTTTACTTCCAAAAACAATAAAAGAAAATGAGGAAAAAATAAGTAAAGTATATAATATACCAATTAATCATGTTAAACATATGTTAAATTTATATTGTAAAATGTCAACTGATAAACAAGGAAATGTTACTTATAGTAAAAATCAAAATTTAATTTTAAGAAATACTTTTCATATATTAGTTTTAGCTTTATTATTAAATTCTTATGAATTTGATTTTTCATCTTTAGCTAAATCTCTTAAATTAGATATTAAAGTTATTGGAAATTATTATAAAGAATTTGGTTGTACTATTAAATCTTATGTTTCGGGAGAAAAAAAAAGAAATAATAAAAATAAAAATTGTGTTGTTAAAATGAATGCTCCTTTAAAATTTAATTTTAGTTCAAATAATTTTTCCAAAAAAAATAAACAAAAAAGTAATTAATTATATATGAAGTAAATTTAATCATTTAAAACAAATAATAGAATAAAGCATATATAAATCATTTTTTTAATATTATATTATAAAGAAAAAAATATTATATTAAAATACTTAAATATTTATATTTTACTCATCCATTTTAAACTCATGTTTTTTTTTTTTCAATTTGTCCAAAAAAAAAAATCTAATTATCAAAACTTTCATTAGGATCTGAAGGAATAGTATTATTTCCTCCTTGATTAGTCATTAAATATAATTGTTCTCTTAATCTATTAATTTGTTCATTTTTAATTTGTAATTGTTTTTCTTGATTTTTTAATTGAATTCTAATATCTTGTGTATTTTCAAATTTATTTTTTTCAATATTCATTAATTGTTCAGATAATTTTTGATTTATATTTATCTGTTCATTTAATTCTTTTAATAATTTCATTTTTTCAATTTCAAAATCTTTGGATTGTTTTTCTAAAAAAGAATTTAAATTTTTTATTGTTCTTTCATGTTCTCTAACTTTATCATTATTTCTACTTCTATCTTTAATATGTTTAATTTCTTCTTTTAAAGATTTAATTTTTTCTTTAAATTCTTCATTTTCTTGTTTTAATTTTTCATTTTCTTTTTTACTTTCTTCAATTTGATTTTGATATTCTTTTATTTTTTTCATAATATTTTGAATTAATTTATTAGATTTTGGTTTTTTTTCATTATTTAAAGTTTCTATTTTTGATGATAAATCTGAATTTTCATCTTTTGACTTTCCAATTGAATTTTCTTTTGGTTGAAGAGTATAATGAATTGGACTATTATAAGCAGAGTGAATTTTTTTTTTTTCATTATTATTTCCTAAATATAATTTAGGAGAAAAATTAATATTTTTCCTTGTTGAATTCTTACGATTTTCTATTGAAGATATTATATTTATATTATTTGATTTTTTATTATTTTTTTTTTTTGCTTCATTTATATTTTTTGGACTTAATTCAATCGATAAATTTTTTAATATTTCTTTGTTTTTAGCTTTTAAATCTATTATTGAATCATTTCCTTTTGATTTTTTTGAAAAAGATGATACTGTTGTAAATTCATTGGAATCAAAATCCCAATTTTTTAATGTTTCATTATATATTAGTTCTCCTCTAAGAGACTTTTTATTCCTTACTTTATTTATTTTTTGAAATTTTTGGGATAATTCAGAATTATTGTAAAATGAATTCATTTTAGAAATTTTTTATTTAAAAAATTAATTTAAAAATTTTAAAATAAATTCTATTAAATTTTAATATTTTTTTATTTCTTTTATTTATTCTATTTGTTTTATTTTTTGTAAATTTAATTTTATTATTTCAAATTCTTTCATAACTTTATCAACATCATTTTTAGTAAAAGTTATATTTTTATGTTTAATTATATTATCTTTATTATTATAAGAAAATTCAATATCAGCATATTTTCCATTATAATAATTATCAGAATTACCAGATAAAATCATTTTTGTAGTCCAATTAATTTTTTTTAATCCTAATTCTTCCATTATCGAATATATAATTAAATATTTTTGTAGAATAAATTAAAGATAATAAATAAAATTAAAAAAAATATAAATTTAAAAATGCAATCAAAGACTACAAGATATAATAAAAATATAAAATTAAAACCAATAAAAGAAAAGAAAAATTTAGAATCAAGTTTAACTTCAATTAGTAGTAATAATAGTACAAAAACAGAAATTGATTTTAAAAAATCAAAAAATAAATTTAATTCAACAAGTGAGAAATTTGAAATTGATTTAAACGAAACAGATAAAATAGCTGATAAAGAATTTATGAATAATTTAAGTGATAATGAAAGACAATTTTATACCATAAAAGCTAAAGAATTATATGATTTTTTAAATTCTATTAATTTAATAAGATTTATTGAATCTTTTATTAAAGATGGTTTTGAAGGAATTAATGATATTATTGAATTAGAAGAAGATTATTTTGAAGTTAATAAAAATTTTACTTTATTTCAAAAGAAAAAAATTTTAGAAAAAGTTAAAGAATATAAACAAAAATATAAAAAAAATGAAAGTAGTGAAATTGGTGTTGGATGTGATTTAGAAAATAATAATAATTATATATTAAATAGATGTTGGACTTGTTTTACAAAATTAAATGAGAAAAATTTAATTGAAAAAACTTATTCTGATAGTATTGTTACTAGAAAAGTTAGATTTTGTTCTAAAGCTTGTATGGAAAAATTTGAGAAAAATATTTATGTTTATTGTGATTATTGTAACATGATTTTTGATAAATCAAAAGGAGATTTTGTTTTTGAAAAATATCATTTTCATTCTAAAGAATGTTTAGATAAATATATTGAAGAAAATAATGAAATTAATTATAATAAATTAGGTGATATTCCAGAATATGACAATTATTATAATATAGATGAAGATAAACCTTATGATCCTATGGATGATTTTTAATAACATTTAATATCATATAAATTCGTTTTTAAATAAATTAAATTATTAAATATTTTTTTTATTGGTATATTATATTTTCTATTGAATGGACAATAATGAAAAAAATAATTTTTTAGATGAAAATACTTTTGAAATAAATTCAATATATAATGATTCAATAATTGAAGAAAATAAAGAAATAGATTCTGAAAATGAAAATGAAGAAATATTTTATGATAATAATATTAAATGGAATATTATTAGTTCATCAAATAATCCAAAAGAATTTTTAGAAAAAACAAATTTATTTTGTGATTGGTCAAATGAAACTTTTTTAAATAAAACTTATAGTAAATTAAAAAATTTACCAAATAATTTTCCTATAAATCCAAAACCAATAGATTGTTTTAATTTATTTTTTACAGAAGAATTATGGGATATAATAACTGAACAAACAAATATTTATGCAAATGAAAAAATGAAATTTTTTCAAAATAAAAATTCATTAGGCTTAAATAAAATAACAAAAGATGAAATTAAAAAATATAATGCAATTTTATTATGGTCTGGAATAAATATTAATTCTGTTTTTTCTGATTCATTTAGTAAATTTTTATTATTTAAAACAAATTTTAATTGTTTTTTATCTTTTAAAAGATATAGTAAAATAAATTCTTTTTTTCATTTAAATAATAATAGCGAAGATATATTACCAAAAGAATCAATATTAAAAGATAAACTATTTAAAATTAGAATTATTATAAATTATTTAAATAATAAATTTGAAAAATATTTAGAACCAGGAAGAGATTTATGTATTGATGAAGCAATGATTAAATATAATGGAAAATTAGGATTTAAACAATATGTTAAAATTAAGCCTGTAAAATATGGTATTAAACTATTTTTAATTTGTGATAGTGATAATTATTATTGTTATCGTTTTAAAATTTATTCAGGGAATAATTTTCTTGATGAAAAAAATATAAATAATTTTTCAAAAACTGAACAAACTGTTATTTATTTAATTGGAAATTATTTTAATCAAGGGAAAATTATTTATATGGATAATTATTATACTTCTATTAAATTGGCAAAATATTTTACAGAACATAAAACAGGTTTAATTGGTACTTTAAAAAGAAATAGACTAATTTTCAAAAATAATAATTTTTTTATTCCAAAAAAAACAAATGAATTTACTTTTTTAATAAGTGAAAATAATAATTTAACATTAACAATATTCAATGATTCAGCCTTAGTATATATTTTAAGTAATGTAGAATTACCAAAAATAATAGAATATAAAAGAGAAAAAAGAGCATTGAATACCAATAAAAAATATATTAAAACATATAATAAACCAAATTGTATAATTAATTATAATAATTATTCAAAAGGAGTAGATTATTGTAACAGAATAACAGTATTATATAGATATCCTCATAGATCAAAAAAATGGTGGAAACCTTGTTATTTACATTTACTTCATTTATCTATTTCTAATGCTTGGGTTATTTATAAAATTATTATGAAAAACCAATTAAATGAAGAAGAATATAATAATTTAATTAAATATAAAGGATATTATTTTTTTTATAAAGAAATTATTATTAGTTTACTTGGAGAGAAAAAAAAAGAAATTAGGAAAATTCATTTAAAACATTTTCCAGATTATATTAATAGTGAAAAAAAAAGTGAATATAGATTATCTTGTAAAATATGTAAAAAGAAAACTTCTTTTTGTTGTTTAGATTGCTCTGATTTAATAAATCAAAAAATATGTGTTCTTTGTTTTAAAAATTGTTTTTTAGAATATCATAAAAATTTAAATAAATGAAACAATGAGAAATAAAATTTAATTTTTTATTTATAATTTTTAAATATATAAATTTAGAATATTAATAAATGGAAAGTTTTGAAAAACCTCCAAAAACAATAAAAAATAAATCATGTAAAATTTAAATTATTAACAATAATATAGGCTTTGATTCTCTAAAATCAAAAATAACAAAATGTTTTAAAGGAAAACAAGTATAATCTTAAATAATAAAAATTAGAAAAAAGATAAATTATATTATATAGGAAAGTGGAGAAAATATCTTTCAAAAGAAGAAATTCATTTATCAAAAGAGATAAATGATCCTTTTGAATTATTAACACATTTATGGGCACATAAAAATGTAATAAAAGAATTAGAAACAATAAGATTAAATCCAAATTTATTAAATAAAAAACAAATAAGAAATGATTTAGAATTTTATATTCCTCAATTATGGTAAGAAAAAAAATATAATAAATTATATATATATTTTATAGTTCTTTTTTATTATTTGGAGAATATGAAGCTGTTTTAGAATTTCTTTCATTTTTATGTAAATCATGTTATGCTTCTTTTTCTTTTGCTCATAGAATAATTTGGTTTTTGAAATCTTCTATAGGAAATAATAATTCACAAATAAATGATAAAATTAAAATGGTTCTTCATATAATTCAAACAGTTTTTAAAAGTGATTTTGATAAAGATAAAATAGAAAATTTTTATTTAAGTGGCTCTGAAGATTATATTGATTATATTAAAAAACAAGGATTTCAAAAAGTTTATTTTAATAAAGAAATATCTGATAATTCTTCAGAAGAAATAAAACAATTTTGTGAAGATAGGAAAAAATTTAGAAATTTAATTTCACAATATGCAGATTCTCAATATATAAAAGAAATACATAAATTAAATAATAATAAAAATATAGAAAAATTAGATTTATCTCAACCTGAAGAAGATATATTAGAAGATATAACAGATATATCTTTTTCACCAAGAGAAATATCATTAAATTTATATAAAGGATATGATTATGTTACTAATGATGAAAATAATATTCATTTACAATATATGAAACAAATAGACCCAAATGATATAAATTTAACTTCTTTTTTATCGAATACAAATTTTTTTGATCATTTATGTAATATATGTGATATTTTATTAAATACTGCAGAAAATGATAGAAAAAAAACTTTATTAACAGAATTAAAGAAAATAAATAAAATTTTACCATCTAATGTTTATATTCCTTTTTTAAATAGTTCAATTAGAAATTATGTAATAGCTTCAATTCCAATATCAGAATGTCATATATTTAAAACAAAAACAAGAGCTCCTTATATGATTGCAATAGAGTGTTTTAGATTAGATGAATTAAATTATTATTTAGAAAAAAAAGATTTAATTAAAATTTCTCCAAAAAATGAAAGAATAAATGGTTTTTATAGAAAATTAAGTGATTCTGATATAATAAAAGATGATGAATATATTGGAATTAAAAATATAAATAAAATTAGATATCCAAATGATTTTGAAGGATTAAAAAGAAGAAAATCAAGTGGAAATGAATTAAAAGAAAAAGAAAAACCAAAATTAAAAAAAAAAGAATTATATTTTTCAGAAAATGACATTAAATTTTCTAAACCATTAACAATAAGAAATTTATTAAAAAAAGAAGAAAAAAAAGAAACAGAAAAGAAAGAATTAACATTATTAAAAGAGAAAATATTATCTCCAAACACTCCAACAATGAAAATATCATTTACATTTAAAGAAAATTCTCCAAAAAATAAATATAATAAAATAAATGATACATCATTTTCAGAAGTATCAAATAATTATCAAGCATCAGAAAGAGAATTAAATAGTTCAAATACGACTCCAACAAAATATGATAAAATAGAAAATGAAATAAAAATAAATTCAAATTTATCTTTTTTTTCAAATCAATCTCCAAATTCTCCTAATTCAAGTGGAAGTTCAGATCCAGATATAACAGAAATACCAAAAATATTAGAAATAGAAAATGAAAGTTTATCAAATATATTAAATCAAATAAATATAAATAATGAAAATTATTTTGGAGAAACAATAGAACAACAAACAAAAAGATTAAAATCACTTTCTCCTTTTGGAAATTTATCATCATATAAAGTATTTAATATAATAATAAAAAGTGGAGATGATTTAAGACAAGAACAATTTGCAACACAATTAATAAATGAATTTTTACAAATATTTAAAATAGAAAAAGTAAAATGTTATTTAATGCCATATGAAATAATTGCAACAGGAATAAATGTAGGTATTGTAGAAGTAGTTCCAAATGCCATTTCAATAGATCAAATAAAAAGAAAGAGTAAAAATATAATATCATTAGCAGATTTTTATAAGAATTATTTTGGTCCAATAAATTCAAAAAAATATAGAAATGCAATTCAAAATTATATTCAAAGTTTAGCAGGTTATTCTTTAATATGTTATTTTTTACAAATAAAAGATAGACATAATGCAAATATTATGATAGATTCAGAAGGACATTTAATTCATATAGATTTTGGATTTATGTTAAGTAATGCTCCTGGAAAAGGATTAAAATTTGAAAAAGCTCCTTTTAAATTAACTAATGAATTAGTTGAAGTTATGGGAGGAACAAAAAGTAAATTATTTGATGAATTTCGAAAATTATTATGGAAAGGTTTTATTGCTTTAGTTAAACATTATGAAAAAATATTAATTTTAGTTGAAATGATGTATTGTGGACATGGAAATAAATTACCTTGTTTTGAAGGAGGAATTGATGCTATTAATGAATTAAAAAAAAGATTTATTCCAAAAAATAATATGAAAAATAGAGATTATAGAGAACATGTTGATGATTTAATTAGTCAAAGTTTAGATAATTGGAGAACTAATTGGTATGATAAATTTCAATATTTTGTTCAAGGAATTTTACCTTAAAAAAAGGATTGTATTTATTAATATTTTTTTTTTATTTATTTTATTATTTATTTATTTTTATTTTTTCTATTACTATTACTATCATTTTTTTTTTGAATTTATATTTGAGAGTTCTTGAAAAGAAATTTATTTCAGGTTTTTTAATTTATTTAGGGTATATGATATTTTTGGAAATTTTTAATTTATTTAATATAATTCTTTTTTTTAATTTTTTTTTGAGTGAAATAATAATAAAAAAGAAATTTAAAAAAATTGAAAAAAATGAAAAATGTTAAATATATAGTAATAGAAGGAATAGATGGTTCAGGAAAAGAAACTCAAACAAATTTATTATATTCATATTTAGAATCTATAAATAAAAAAGTTTTAAAACAAAGTTTTCCAAATTATAATTCAGAAAGTTCATGTCCAGTTAAAATGTATTTAAATGGAGAATTGTCAAAAAATGCAATAGAAATAGATGCTTATCAAAGTAGTGTATTATTTGCAACTGATCGTTTTTGTACTATGAAAAAAATATATAATAATATAGAAGATAATAGTTTTGTTATTTTTGATAGATATGTTTCTAGTAATATGATTCATCAAGGAGGGAAAATTAATAATAAAAATGAATTAGATAAATTTTTAGATTGGTTAAATGATTTTGAATTTAATTTATTAAAAATACCAAAACCTGATAAAATTATTTTTTTAAATGTTACTCCAGAAATTTCTATTAATTTAATGAAAAAAAGAAATGAATTAAAATCTGGAACAAAAAATGATATTCAAGAAAGTGATAAAAATCATTTAATTAATGCTTATGAAACTGGAATTTATATTGCTAAAAAATTTAATTGGGATATTATTAATTGTGCTAAAGAAAATGGTAATATGAAAGATGTTAATGAAATTCAAAAAGAAATTCAAGATAAAATTAAAGATTTAATTTGATTTAAATATTTAAATAAAATGTATTCAAATTTAAAAATAATTTTTATTAATTAATAAAATTATTTAAACCTTAATATTTAGATTTTTTTATATTATCAAATTTAAAAAAATTAAAAAACAAAAAGATTTTTTATTTAAATAAAGAAAAAAATATTTTATTATCAAAACTTACATATTATAAGAAGAATTATAACCTCTATTATTTGTACTTACTTTTTTTTCTTCATTTTTAACCATATTATATAAAGCTTCAGTACTTTGAACAATTTTATTATAAGCTGAATCAGAATCACTTAAAATTTTATCATAAACACTTAAAACTGCATTTTTTTGTTCTATTGATTGATTTATTCTTTCTAATTCATCAATAAATGAATTTAATTTTTCTTGAATTTTTATTCTCAGATTTTCTCCATTTTCTATATCTTGATTTATTAAATCTCTTTGACTTTTTAAATTACTTAATGTTCTTATTAAATCTTGCATTGTTTCTGATATGTTTGATGATGGTATTGAATTCTATTAATTTTAAAAGGTTATTTAAATTTTATTTTACTTTCATTTTTTTTTAAATTTTTATTTTTTAATTATTATTAATTATTTTTATATTTTAAATACTTGTTTTTTAAATTTTTCTCCCTATCATTTTTTTATATTTTTTTTTCCTATTCTTTTTTTTCTTCTTCGTTTTTATCTTCTTCTTTCTTTATTTCTTCTTTTTCTTCTTCTTTTTTTTCTTCTTCTTTTTCTTCTTTTTTTTCTTCTTCTTTTTCTTCTTTTTTCTCTTCTTCTTTTTCTTCTTTTTTTTCTTCTTCTTTTTCTTCTTTTTTTTCTTCTTCTTTTTCTTTTTTTTTATCTTCCTCTTTTTCTTCTTTTTTATCTTCTTCTTTTTCTTCTTTTTTCTCTTCTTCTTTTTCTTCTTTTTTCTCTTCTTCTTTTTTGTCATCTTTTTTTCCAAATTTTGTTTTATCATATTTCTCAATAGTTTCATGTAATTTTTTAATATAAAGTTTGAAACCATCATTATTATTTTTAGAATACATTTCAATGATTTTTTGATATAATTCAGTGACAATTCTTAAAGTAAAATCATCAGGATGTTTTTCTAAAATTTTTTCTTTAATTTCAATAATTTGAGAAAGAATTTTAATATCATTTTCTTCATTATTTAAAAATAAAGAAAATTTACTTAATAACTGAGCTTTTTTTGTCATAATTATTTCAATTAAATCAGTTTTATCATCAGGTTTAATTATAATAGGATAATCAATATTATTTTCAGATTCATTTACCCAATCAAAACTTAAAGCTTCTAAACCTTCTTCTTGTTCAATTTGAAATTCATTTATACTTTGAATATTTATTATTTCACCATATAATTCTATTTTACATTCACTTTTATTTTTTTTATTTTCATTTATTAATATCATTACATAAATATCAGTTATTATTAAATATCTTTCTTCAAATAATGTTTTTTTATCCTTTTGATAATTAATTTTTTTAATTTTAAATAATTTATTTTGATTATTTGCCAAAAAGTCATTTATATTATATATTAATGTTTTAGAGTAAGTTCCATAAATTGAGAATAAATTATTTTTTGATTCTTCTTCAATATTATCAATTAAATTAGGAATTTTTTCAATTAATTCACAAACTGATTTATTAGATTTCCAAACTGGAATTAAAGCAAATTGAAAATTACTTCCATCATTTAAACTGGGAAAACCAAACTAAACAAATTTAAATAAAAATAATTAATTAAATAATACATTTGAAAGGCATTGTAATAAAGGAGGTTTTTCTGGATATTCTTCATTTAAGGTGATTAAAAAATAAATTTCATTATTTCTTGGATTTATTTTTGATTTTGGAACTAATTTAACATATATTTTAAATTCATGTTTTTCTTGATTAAATCTAGTATAAATATAATATTGTTTTAATTCTTCAGGAAATTTTAATATCATTTCTAAAAATTAATTTAATAAAATTATAAATTTCACCTTCTTTTATTGAAGTAATTGTTGATAACATATATTCTGCAATAACATCAGTTTCTGAATATTCATCTTCAATTTCTTCATAATAATTTTCTTCCATATTTCAAAAAAATTATTTTTTTAATTTTAATTATGCAAAATGAAAATAAGGAAACAAATAAAGAAGAAATTAAAAAACAAAAATTAACAAGAGCAGGAACAAAAAAAGGATTAAATGTAAAAAAAAATTATTCAGAAGAATATATTTTATCATTATTACAAAAGCCAGAAAAAAATAGAACAAAAAATGAAATAAGAATATTATCAGAATACTTGAGTGAAAAATTCGATTATTTTAAAAAAATTAGAAGAAGTTCTGAAATTCAAAAATTAGAAAAAATAATTTCAGTATTACATTATGAAATATTTCATAAAGGAGATCCAATAATATCATTTGGAGAAGAAGGAGATAAATTTTATATATTAATAGATGGAAAAGTAAATTTATTTCGTCCAATTTATCCTCAAAAAATATTAACTCTTCAAGAATATATAATATATTTAAATAATATAAAAAATGATGATAAAACAGGTTTAATATTTCATAGAGTTATAGAAAAAAATAAAAATTTAAATATTGATATTAATTTTTATTTGTCAATTCCAATAGCAGATATTACACATTATGGAAAAATGAAATTCTTTATTGAAGAAAATGAAAAATTAGGTGAATTTAATAAAGGTTTTGCTTTTGGAGAAATTGCATTAATTAAAAAAACAACTAGAAATGCTACTATAATTGCTGCTGAAGATTGTAAATTAGTTTCTATTAATAAAAATGATTATAATAAAATTATGAAAGAATTAGAATTAAAAAGATTAGAAAAAGATTTAAGATTTTTTAAAATTCGTTATCCTTTCTTTTCTTATTGGAGTCTAAGTCATTTAATTAAATTATTTAATTCTTTTTCAAGAGAAACTTTATATAATAAAGATTATTTATATAGACAAAATGAAGAAAGTAAATATATTTATATTATTGAAAATGGAGTTTTTGAAATTTATTGTTATTTAAGTTTAGGTTGGATTGAAGATTATTATAATTATATTAATTATAATAAAAGTAATTTAATAAGTTATTTAATTGGTACATTTCCTGTTACTGATGAAGAAGTAAATAATTTATATAATTTAGCTGAAGAAAATAAAATTGAATCTCCTATGACTTTTAATCCTTATAAAAAAGAAAAACTGACTATTTCAAAACCTAAAAAATTAAATTTTTTAGAATTTGAACAACAACAAATTGAAAAATTTGATAAATATAATTTATTTAAAATTACAATTAAAAATATTTCTCAAAATGATTTAATTGGAATTGAAGATTCTTTAGAATTAAAAAATAGGTATTTCTTTGCTAAATGTATTTCTGAAAAAGCTCAAATTTTAAAAATTAAAGTTAAAGATTTTCATAATTTAATGAGTACACTTGATAATGAAAAAAATAAGAAATTTTTTATGAAAATAATTAACACTAGAAAAAATAATTTTCTTAAGATAATTAAAAATGAAGTTGATTTAAAATTAAATAGAATTAATAATGAATTTGATAATACTTTTAAAGATTTTTTAAAAGCAAAAGGAAAATTTTCATATGATAAATTAGAAGTAAAAAAGAAAAATAAATATATTGTCAAAGAAATAAATCATAAAGAAAATATACAATTATATAATGAAACAATATTAAATATGAATTTGAGATTAAGACAAAATAGATCATTAACTCATTTAAAAACAAGAAATTTAACAATGTCAAAATTACATTTACCTAATTTAACATATTCAAATTTTTCAAATTTTAAAAAACAAGAAAAAAAAGAATTTTCTCCTTCAGAAAATAATATTACAAATTTAAATATAGTTGATTATTCAAATAATTCAAATATTAAAATAAAAAAATTAGATATTCCAAAAAATTTAAAAACAATTGATAATTCGAAAACTGATAGAAAAATATATAAAAATATATTTGAAAATAGAACAAATTCAAATGATAAATCAACATTAAATAATAATAGTTTAAATAATTTAATTCCAGAACAAAGTAAATCTTCTAGAAATAAAAATAATTCTTTTAAAATTTTTAATACTGAACAATATATAAAAAATTTAGGAAATAATAATAAATTTTTCACAACTGAAGTAATTAAATTAGCAGGAATAACAAAAAAAATCCAAAAAAAAATAGTAAAGAAAAAAAATGAAAATTTCTTAAGAATAGAACCTAAATTTGTTTCTCCAGAAATTCAAAATAATTCAAGAAATATAAATTCAAATTTGACTGAACATTTTTCTCAAGGAAGTATTTCAACCACAAATTTTTCAAATATAAAAATACCGAATAATAATGTTAATAATTATTATAAAAATAAATTTTTGATAAATAATAGAATAAAAGCCGAATTAAGAATGAAAGATTTTCGTTCTTTAAGATTAAGAAAAAAAATTTATTAAATTTAAAAAATTCAAGATATTTGATATATATATAATTTTTTTAAATATTATATACAATAATTTTATGTTGAAAAAATATACAAAAAACAAAATGATATTTTAGAGATTAGTTTAAAAGGAAAAGATTAAAAAATTTAAAACTTAATTTTTATGTTTCTAAAGGATTTAAATGATTATTTATAATTTATTAAATTATTATATTTAAAGAAGAATGAACAATCTATTATAACATATCTTTCAAAATTAATTATTCAAATATTTTTTCTTAATGAATTTATGTAATTTATTTAAATTCAAATTTTTAATTTATTTTTTTTTTTATTGGAATTCAGAAATTTAATTTTTAAAATAATTTTTTTTTAAAATTTTTTTACTATTTATCATTCTCAATTATTTAAATTTAATTTAAATAATGATAAATATTTTTGGAAATTATCCAATTGATACAAATTATTTATTTGTTTTAGTTCAAGGAATTTATCAAAAAGAAGACTCTCAATATTATATAAAAGAATTATCAAAAACTTTTACAAATATATTAAAAGAAAAATTACCAAATATTGAAGATAAAAATCGTTTAAAAGTGCATATTCAAAAGGCTTTATTTGAGAAAGCAATGTATTTCTCTTTTAAATTAGGAAGACAATTAACAGATTTTCATATTTTAAGAGAAGAAAGAAAAATAACTATAGTTAATAAGGAAAAAAAACAAAAAAAAATTGAAGTGAAATGTATTGATTTTTTATCAGATGAACTAAAAAATAATAATATTACATTTCCAGTTGTGTATACCAATCAAAATGATTTAATGTATTTAAATAACAATAGAAATATTTGTATATTTTTTCAAGAGAAAAATCCTAAAAAAATATATGATATTCGAAGTCTTTATGAAAAAATTAATAAAGAAAATTTTAATAAAATTACTTCTCCTTTAAAAGACAATAAATTTGATGTTTTGGAAAATTTAACGACAAATCATAAATATTATAATAAAAAAGAATTAGAAACTATTTTATTTACAGAAGATAGTTCAAATAGAATAGAATTATTATATGATTTATTTCAAAACAATAAAATGATTTTTATTACAGGAGTTAGATTAAGTGGAAAAACAATTGATTTAATTCGATTTTCAAGAAAAATAGGATTTGTTCTTTATTTGAATTTAGATTTAATTTATAAAAACATAAAGAATCCATATTTTATAATATTAAATGAATGTATAAATTTATTTCATCAACATTATAGTGATTATGAAAAATTTATTTTTAATTTTTTTAATTTCTCAATGAATATTGATTTATCAAATATTGGATTTAATAAATTTATTCAATTAATTGTTGAATTTATAATAGCACAATATAAAGATAAAAAACTGAAATCTAATCAAAATTCTCCTGAAAGTGAAAAATCTTCAAAAAATGTTGATTTAGATTTTATCAATTGTTTTAGTAAAGCTTTTGATAAGTTAGATAAAAAAGAATTTGAAGTTAAAAAAGAAGAAAAAGAAATCAAAAATATTGAAGAAAATATATTATTTAATAAAAAAGATAATATAGAAATAAATAATGAAAAAAATTTTTTTGAAAAAAAAGAACAAAATAATATAAAAAGTATAATAGATAAAGAAAATCCTGAAAAAAAAATTGAGAAATTAATTATAATATTAGATCATTTTGATGGTAAAAATAATCAACAATTACTAGAAATTTTTCATAATTTAATAAAAGAAATGGATAATATATGCATCATAATATGTTTTAAAAATGTTGAACCAAAAATAAATTATGTATTAGATTTATATCCAAAATTAAAGTGGGATCAAAATAAAGTAGATTATAAAATAATTGATGAATTATTTCCAGAAGAAAAAGAAAAATATCTTTATTTAATTAATACAAAATTTAATAAACAAATATGGCCTGTTTCGATATTAAAAAATATGAATTTAAGAAAAGGATATCAATATATTAGAGAAAAATTAAAAAATATGATATATTTTGATTTAAATCTAGAACAAGAAAGGACATTAATACAAAATATTGATCTTTCTTTATTTCAAAATATTATTAATAAAAAAATAAGCAAAAAATATATTAATATATTACCAAAAAATTTTTTATTTTAATTGAAGAAGAAAATAATCCAATTATAAACTTTATATATGAAGAAAGTTTAAGAATTTTTAGAGAAATATTAATTGAATTAAAATTTCTAGAAAAATTTTATGAATCATCTGATTTTGAAAAAGAAAATATTTTTGAAGATTTATCAAGAATAATAATAAAATCAATTATTACAAAAGATATTTTTTTTGATGAAATAAATGTAGAAGAGATTTATAATTTATATGAAAAAAAAGAATCAAAATGATATTGAAACGATTAAAAAGTATATTTCCTTAAATTTTGATGTACTAATTATTAATCAAAAAAAAAAACTCGAAAAAAATATGATTTTTCTTATTTAATTAATATTATATTGATTGAAAATGATTTAAAATATTCAATTATAGAAAGCAATGATATTCAAAATTATAGGATTGTTAAAACTTTTTTAAATAAATTTTTTTTTCAAAATGATACACAAATTTATATATATTTAAAAGAAAAGAATGGACTAAAATTATTGAAATCTGGTATTTATTTTTATGAAAATAATATTTCTTATGTGAAATATTATAGATTATTGAAGGATATTTTTAGTATTCAATGTAAAAATTAACAAAAATTTTATTGTAATGAAATTTTTAAATAAAAATTTTCAATCAATTACAATGATAAGCAAAATTTAATAAATTAAGTTCTAATTTTTAAAGAATAAAATAAATTATAAAATTATATTATTTTGAATATTAAAAAATTATTTAAAACATTATTTTTTAAAATCTTTTTTCTCAATTCTATCAATTAACATTATTGAATATTTTTCTAATAATCTTTCTATCATAGGGTCATTACTTTTATTTCCTATTTTAACTCTGACTTTATCTAATAAATCTTCTAAATTTTTTTCTAAATCTTCTAATTCATTTTTATTATTAAAATCATTAAGATCAATTTTTTTAATACTATCAATTAATTTTTCTTTAACAGATACTTTTTGATTATAACTAAAACTTGCAGTTTTTTCTAATCTTTTTAATCTGTCAATTTTTTTTTTTGGAATAAAATTAAAATGATTTCTGTTTACTTTAATTAAATTTTTAAATTTTCTAGATTGTGAAATATAATTAATATCAAAATTACTTTGTGTAACAATCATATTTTTAGCAAAAGATTGTGCTACTTTACTTTGAGAATTTTCTATTATTTTTTCATTGAAATTTTTTTGAGCTAAAGAATCATTTGTTTGAATATTTTCTTTTATTTCATCTTTACTTTCTAAATTATTATTTATATTTAAATTAGAAAATTTATTATTTGGTTCCATTATTATTTCTCTTTCTTGTTTTCTTTCATTTTTTTCTTGTTTAATTTGAGGACTTAAATCATTATTATCATTTGAATTAATATCTAATATTTTAATATCATTTATATTTAAAGTAATATCTTTTTCTTTTGTAGAAGCAGTATTTTTTTTTTTAAAAGAATCTTCTTTCATTAATTTATCAATATCAGAAATTTTTTCATTAACATCTTTAATATTATTATTTAATTCTAAAACTTTAACTTTAGATTCAGTTAAACTATTACTAACTGAAGGAGCAGAAGGAACATCTTCACTAATATTTTTTTCTCTTTCAGTTTTTGATTGAAAATTATTTTTATTTTCTAAATTATTTTTTTCAAATTTTGATTTTTCTCTTTCACTATTTAATTTATTTTGTAATTGTTTTTTATCATATGTATCAGCTAAACTTATTCTATTAAATGTTTTTTTTAAATTATTATTATCTGTACTTATTTCTTTTAATCCTTTTTCAAATATTTTACTTCTATTAAACAAATCTTTTTTATTATTTTCAATATTTTTATTATCTTCATTATTTTCATTTTCTTCTTCATCATTATTTTCATTTTTTTCTTCTTGTAATTCAATTAAAGGTTTTGTTTCTTTTTTAATTTTTTTTTCTTCTTTTTGATTTTTTTTTCCTTCTTTAACATAAGAATCTAATAATTGTAAATCTTCTATAGTAGCTTCTTCACTTTTTTGAAATTTATCAATTAAATATTTAACATGTTCATTTTTACTTAAACTATTTTCATTTTCCATAAATTTTTGAAGTAACTTAAGTTTATTATTAATTTTATTTTTTTCTTCAGTGGAATTAATTAAATTATTATCTTTAGCAAGATTATTAACATAATCTTGAGATAATTTATAAAAATAAATATAACCTTCAACACTAGTTCCAATTAAATAATTATCATTCATACAAAAAAATAAAGAAGATATACTTTCAGCAGTTTGAATTTTAGTTAATAATTTACCATCATGTAAAGCTCTAATTCTAATAATTTTATCATTATTTGAAGTTGCAAACATAACTCCTTTTGAATCACAAGCAACTCTAAAATTATCTAATAATTTATCTCCTCTATTTACTTGAAAATGTTTATGAACTATACAATTACTTGTTTTCCATACTGTTATTCTTCCATTATGTCCAGATATAATTTTATTTATTGAAGGACAATTTGTTAAACAATAAGTTTTTAAATTTTTATCATTTATTTTCTGAAGAACTTGAAGTGATTTATCAATAATTGAAAAAAAAGTTATTGTAGAATTTAATTCACCAGAAACTAATTTAACTTTATTATTTTTATCAGTTGTGAAAATTAAACTAATAACAGGAGAACTTAATTTTTCAGTAATTCCATCTTCATATAATTCATATTTTGAATTTAAACCTCTTGTAATATCTAATACTCCAATATAACAATCTTGTCCTCCAATTGCAAGATAACTTTTATTTTTTTCTTTATCATTTATCATATCTATTGCATTAACTTCACTATTATTTGAAGGAAAATTTTGAATTAATTCAAATGTTTTTAAAGAATAAATATATACATTTCCTAAATTATCTCCTATTGCTACATAATTTTTATCTGGGGAAAATTTTACACTTGTTAAATTTGAAGGTTCTTCATTATTATTATTATTATTATTTATATTTTCATATTCTTCTTCTTCATTCCCTAAAATTTGATTTTTTGAAACTTTAAATTTATCAAAATTTTTCCCTACATAAAATATTTGTCTAATAAATTTAGAATATGCAATTCTTTTTGGTTCATTTAAATTATCATTTTCAATATAATCACTTAATTTTAAATTCCAATAAATTCCAGTACAATCATCACCAACTGTAATTAATTTTAAAACATTATTATCTTTATCAATATTATAATCCATACAAGTTATACTTCCAGAATGGAAAATATTATATCTAAAAACTAAGCATTCTTTCTTAGAATTTATATTCCAAATAAATAAAGTTTTATCAGAATAAACTGTAATAAATTTTTTATGATATTCATTATAACTTACACTTATAATATCAGCATATTTTGAGTCTGGAGAAGATTTTAATTCTTCTGTATGAGTACTAAAATCTACATTTGCTTTTCCTAAAGGACAAATTCTATTTAAAGTTATATAATGTTTTAATGTTTCTCCATTAAATATTCTTATTACATTATCTCCACATCCACATCCAATATAATTTGATTCAAAAATACATAAAGATAAACCTTTTGAACTTTTTAAATTTACCCATCTATTTAATATAAATGAATTTGCTTTTAATTCTACTAAATAACAATCAAATGTTAGAAAAAATATTTTTTTTTCATTTTTATTTGGAACTGGAAATATTACTGTTGAAACAAAAGCACTTTCATTTAATTTAGATAAATCAACCATATGTCTTGTTGTACCATTTTTTCCTTGTGAAGGATCTTCAAGTAATTTTTCATAATTATATATTTTAATAAATTTATTTCCACAAAGAACCATAAATTCATCACATGCATCACAAGATAAAATAGGTCTATTATATTTAGTATAATATATTCTTTCTTTTCTATTTATATCATATATATTTATTAATTTATCTTTATTATCTCCAATAGATAAAATATAATTATCATTTTTAAAAAAAACAATTTTTTCAATTCCTTGTTTATGACATTTATAAGAGCATAAAAAATTATGTGATTCTTCTTTTTTTTCATTATTATAATTTATTTCATAAATTGAGACTTCTCCATTTTTACAATTTCCCTCTCCAGTAGCAATAAATTTTCCATTTTTACTAAACCTCACACATGATAAAATTTTATTATTTGGATTTTTTAAAAAAGAAACTTGTTCATCTGATTTTATATCATAAAATACAATATATGGTCCTGTTACCCAAGCCATTAATCCATTTTCACTATTTTGAGTTATTGAAAAATTATTTTTTACTCCTAATCCAAATATTTTATACAATGAATATAATTCATTTCTTGCATATGAATCATGATTTTTTTCTTGAGAAGGATTTGACATTTTTATTTTAATATTTATTTTAAAATTAAATTAATTAGAACTATTTTTTTTTTTGAAATCAATGTTTTTTTAATAAATTATTTTTTTAATTTAAATATTAACTACTTTTTTTAAATTAATATTTATTATTTCATAATTTGATTTTTTTTATATAATATTATTTTTATATTCAAAAAAAATGAGTGATGATGAAGAAATGAATCAAGATGATATTTTAAATAGTTTAATTGCAGGAAGTAAAAATGAAGATGAAGAAGAAAAAAAAGAAGAAGAAGAAAAAGAAGAAGAAGAAAAAAAGGAAGAAGAAGAAAAAAAAGAAGAATTAAATTTAAATGAAAATAATAAAAATGAAAATGAACCTCCTCCTGAAAATAATAATGAAAATGTTGATGATTTATTAAATGAATTAGTTAATGAAGGAAATAATAATGAAGATGAAAATGAAGGAATTAAAAATGAAGATGATTTAATTAATCAATTAGTTCATCAACAACAAGAAGAAGAAACAAAAAAAGAAGAAGAAGTTAAAAAAGAAGAAGAAACAAAAAAAGAAGAAGAAAAAAAAGAAGAAGAAAAAAAAGAAGAAGAAAAAAAAGAAGAAGAAACAAAAAAAGAAGAAGAAGTTAAAAAAGAAGAAGAAAAAAAAGAAGAAGAAAAAAAAGAAGAAGAAAAAAAAGAAGAAACAAAAAAAGAAGAAGAATCAAAAAAAGAAGAAGAACTTAAAAAAGAAGAAGAACTTAAAAAAGAAGAAGAAATTAAAAAAGAAGAAGAAATTAAAAAAGAAGAAGAAATTAAAAAAGAAGAAATTAAAAAAGAAGAAGAAAATAAAGAAGAAGAAAATAAAGAGGAAGAAAATGAACTAAATCAAAATAATATAATAAATAAAATATTAATGCAATCAAAAATAGAATCAGAAAAGCCAAAAACTCCAGAAAAAAAAGAAAAAACTCCAGAACATTCTCCAAAAAAAAAAGAAGAAGAAAAAAAACCAATTATAGGAAATCAAGAAGAAAGTATAAATGAAATATTAAAACAAATTCGTAGAAATGAAGAAGAAAATGAAGAAGAAAAAGAAGAAGAAAAAAAAGAGGAAAAAAAAGAAAAAAAAAAAGAAGAAGAAAAAAAATTAACAGAAGATGAAAAAATATTATTAGAATTAGAAAATAAAGAAAAAGATGAATCAACACAACAAGCAAACTCAATTTTATTAGAAGTAATGAGAAATAAAACAAAAAAAGAACAATTATTAAAAGAAAATTTAATGAAACAATCTCAAAATCCAATTCCAAAAATACAAAATCCAATAGACTTTGTAAATTATTTTGAAGTAGAAGAAACAAAAAGTAAATTATTAGAAGTTAAAAAACAATTTATATTACAAAATCATATTCCCAAAATTGAAATTAATATTTTTCCAATTGAACCTTTAAGTGATATAAGTAGTAAAATATTTCAAAATTCACAACAAAATCAAATAACTGCATTAATAGCAAGAAATGCTTTAATTGGTATTGGAGATATTTATGGTAATATTCATTTTTATAATTTACAAAGTAAACAACATGTAAAAACTTTTGTATATCCGAATCAAAATAAAAATAATAAAAATAATTTAAATTCTGTTACTTCAATGGATTTTTCTAATGAAGGAGATTTTTTATTTGTTGGTTATATTAATGGAAATATTGCAATTTTTGATTGTATACATACAAAAAAAAAATTTTTTTCTAATATTATTCACCCTTCATCTAATAATATAAATAATTCTGTTTTAGATATTAAAGTAATTAATAGAACTTCTGATAATTCTTTTGATATTTTATCATGTGATTCTTTTGGAAATGTACAATTTTCTATTTTTCAAAGTTCTTTTTTATTCGATTATAAATTAGTAGGAAGTTCTTCTATTATAAAAAAAAATTTACCTATTTATTTTATTAAAATTTTATCTTTTGATGGAGATAAAATTAAAAATTATCCATTTTTACATAATTTAGGAAAATATGCAATTTTAGGTGATTTAGAATCAATAATTTTATGTCAAATAACTCCTAAAATTGAAATAATATATACAATGAAAAAACCAGATTATATTAATGAAATTATTGCTCCTGATGCTGCTATTGATATAGGAAAAAGTATTGAAAGAGGTTACTTTGATAATCAAGAAATTGAAAATCAAATTATATTAATTGTTTCTTGGAAAAATGTTGCTTATCTTCATAATTTAATTATAAAAGATAATGAAATTATTAATGGAAAATTTGTAGGTCATTTTATTAATGATTATGATATTGAAAGAATTGGATTTTTAGCTAATTCTACTTTATATATTTATGATAAAAGAATGGAATTTAAAGTTTTAAATACTAGGAAATTTATTCATGGAAATCCACAAATTTCTCCTGATTTAAAAGAACCAATTAAAAAAAATAATAATGATTTAGTTATTTTAGAAAAGAAAAATCCAATTGAAATTAAAAGTCAAAAATTAGATCTTCCATATACAAAACATACAACTAAAACATATTTATATTCAATTTATGAAAATTATATTTATATTTATTTATTAGGTAAAACTCAATTATTTTATGGTAAATTATTATATTGGAAAGACTTTTTAAATAATTTACAAAGAAGAGACCATTGGGTTGATTTATTATCAATTGCTATTGATATTTATTTAGGTAAATTTAATGCTTTAAATGGAATTCCTCAAAATGATTCAGATAGAAAAAATTTATTAGGAAATTATTTAAAACAAATAATTTCTCAATTTGTAGTTTATCATACAGGAAAAATAAGTTCAGGAACAAATTTCTATTTTAATGAAAATAAAGAAGATATGAAAGATATGATTGAATGTATTAATATTACAATTGAATCTTGTATTGAAATAGAGAATTTTGATTATTTATTTCAAGATTTAGAACCAATTTTTGAAACAAAAAATTATTCTCAAGAATTTTTATCTAATTTAGGACCTTTTATTTTATCTGATAAAATTAAAAATTTTTCACTTAATGAATCTATAATATTAAAAATAATAGAATTATATGTTGAAAAAAAAGGTTTAAATTTATTAAGTCAATTACTTCTTCATATTAATATTCAAAGTTTAGATACACCAACAATAAAAAAAAAATTAGAAGATTTAGAATTAATAACACCTTTAATTTATTTATCTATGAATGGGAAAGAACCTAATTATTATTATCCAATTGAAAAATTATATGAATTATATAATAAAGCTACTCCAATTAATAAATTTTCAAAATATTATTTATTAAAAGATATTTCAATTGATGAAGTTTTATCAAGTAAACAATATATTGGTCATAAAATTATTTGGTATATTAAATGGTGTTTAACTGAAAGAAAATTTCCTAATAATGAAGAAAAACTGGATGAAACATTATTTAAACAATTAATTCCTAAAATAATTATTTGGATGCTTGAAGAAAAAAATTTATATGAATTTTGTAAATTTGACCCTAAAAATTATTTTATGATATTAAAAAATGCTTTTTGTATTAAAAAATTATATTCTATTTTAGATGAATATGCAAATAACAATGAAGAAAATAAATTAACAGGAATTTTACTTTCAAATAATATTGCTAAATTAGAAGATTCTCAACCAATATCTTTTATAAATTATATAATTAAAATGATAAAAAATTTAAATGAAAATAAAATGCTTATTTATTTATATGATTTTTTAATTAGAGTTTCATTAAATATTGAATTGCCAAAAGAAATAATAATAGAAAGTGTTAATTTTATTTTTAGAAATTATTCATACTTTATTATTGATATTAATAATTCAGAAATAAAACAAATTTGTAATGATTTAAAAGAATTATTCAGTAAAAGAGAAGATTTTTCAGAAAACGAAGTTTTAACAATAATAAAAAATTCTAGAGATCATTTATTTGATGAATTTATTTTATTTATTTATCAAAAATATAATAAATATACTGAATGCTTAAATATATTTTTAAATGATGAATTTGATTTAGAAAAAAAATCAAATGTTTTTACTTGGTTAAATATGGTTTTAACAAAATGTTCTAATAAAAAAAATAATGCAATATTTTTTCAATTAAAAGAAATAATAATAAATAAAATAGATTCTCTTATTTCATTATCAATAGAAAAATTTAAATCATTAGTTGATACATGGTTAAGTAATGAAAAGGAAACAATATTAAAAAAAATAACAAAAACAAAATTAAAATATCGATATATTAAATTAATATTAGAAGATATTAAAACAGAATTAAAAAAAACTGAATTAGATGAAAAAAATCAAGTTTTTATTGAATTTGCTTTAACAACTCATATAGAATTATTATGTGAATTAAGAAAATTTGATAAGATTGTTCCTTCAATGCAAGAAATAAATATTTATCCATATTATCAAATAATAGATATTTTAGAAAAATATAAAATTTCAGATGCTTGTATTTTTGTATTATTAAAATTAGGAGATCCAGATAATAAAGCAATTGAAATTTGTATGAATGATTTTGATAAATATTTTAATGAAATTAAAAAAGATTTTTTAAATATAAATGATGATACAGAATCACTTTATAAAAAAAAGTTAGAAAAATTTGAAAAAACAATTGAAAATAGTTATACAGTATGTATAAATACTTCAACAGATGATATTATTCAAACAGGAAATAAAAATGATGAAAATGAAAAATTTTTCCAATTATGTTATGATACTTGGAAACAATTTTTAATGAAATTATATGAAATAAATGATGAATTAGCAAAATATGAAAATAAAGGTTCAAAATTTTATTATGATTTTAAAAAGTTTTTTTCAAATAAAATTACAGATTTATTATTCGCAATGTCAAATTATTTAAGTATAACAGATATAATAAAAATGGTATCAACATATAAAGGAGCAGAATTTAAACAATTTAAAGCAATTTTAGTTAGAATGTTAACTTCTTATGGAAATCAACAAAATATTTATATAAAAGCAAAAAATTTAATTGCAAAAAGAGCTTTATTAAATGAAGATCATTTAATTAAATTAAATACAAAAGGAAATGATGTTTTAATTGATAAATGTTCTTTTTGTCATAAAAAAATTGATAAATCTGCTGAATCAACAGATTCTATTTTTGTTTTTAATTGTGGTCATATGATACATAATAAATGTATTATAAAAGAAATTAATGATGATGGAGAAATTGAAATATGTAGTGTTTGTAGAGAAAATGAAATTGAAACTGAAGATGAAAATTCTATAAATTCACATGGATTTGCTTCTAAATCTCTTATTAATAATACTAATGTTGATATTAATGGAAGATTAAAAATCGTTTTAGAACATATTGATATGAGACATTTAGAAAAAAGAAATTTTAATATCTAATTTAATTTATTTAAAAAAAAATTGTATTATTCAATATTATTTATTATATAAATTATTATAAAATTGAAGGTTACAATAAAATAAAAAATTAAATATTATTTAAAATACCTAAAAATAATTTAGTAATCTATTAAATTTGCAATTTTATTATTTTGAACATATTCTTCTAAATTTTCTGAGCTTTTATTATAATCAATAAATTCTAAATTATATAAATGTTCAATATCAATAATATTTTCTAAATTTCTTCTTCTATAAAATAAAACATAAGCATCCTTATGAATAACTTCACTTTCAGGAATTTCAGAAACTTTACTATCATCATATTTATACCATTTTTTAGTAAATATATTTTTACAAAAAGCATAATAATGTCCTCTTTCAGCAGTACCAAAATGATTACAAACTGCATATAAATCATATACAAGTGAATTATTTTTTCCAATATATTTAACATAATTTTCAATATTTAATCCTGTTATTGGAAAATCTACTTTTGTATTATCTTTTTTTTTATTATTAAATCTTTGAAGTTGAATTATTAATATAGGAGGACATCTATTTATTTCAATTTTTTTTTTAGCTTTTTGTTTTTGATTACAATTTGTACAAAAATATTCATTTGTTGAATCTAATTCTTCCCATTTTGTGAAATTATCAAAACATTTTGTTAACATTGAATAATTTGAAAATTCTTTATATTGTTTTTTTAATTGATAATCCAAATTATCAAAATAAATTGTATATTTTCTTATCTCTGATAGATATTTTTTTAAAAATACAACTTCTAATGAAAAATCTCTATTCCAATCTGAGTTTTGTTTTCTTTGTTTTTTTGTTAAAAAATAATATGTATTATCTATAATTTTATTATTATTCATTGGGTATCTTTCTATTATATCTTTTATAGTTAAATCTGAAAAAGGAAGAAGACAATTATTACAATTGAATTCATTACACATTATACATGGAGATTTTTCTTTCATTATATTTACAACTTTTAATAAAAATGGATAATTCCCATTTAAATGACTTTCATAATTATTTTTTGAATTGTCTGTAATTACTTCTTTGAAAGTTTCTTTAAAAGATGAATTATTAAATATTATTTTAAAATAATCATAAACTTTATTATATATTTCTTTACAAGTGGAGTTTAAAGTTAAAAGAATATTTCTTGGAAAAATTATAGGATAAGTTGTTTTAACATCATTTTTATTATATGTAGTAATATTTAATAAAACAAAAAGAAAATTATTATTGAAACCATAATTTGAATCACAATAAATTTTATAGTTTGATTTAGGAATTTGATAATAAGAACTTTCCTCTTCTATATGATAATTATCTTCAATTTCTATATAATCTTCATCAAATAATCTTTTAAAAGCATAATCATCTTTTCTTTTATTAACATCATTTTGAATATTTTGATAATTTTTAATATTTAAATATCCAATATTAACATCATTAATATATTTATTATTCTTAGTATTATAAAAATCATCAGGAGAAATTTGGAGTAAAAAAAAAGAATTAGAAATCTTTGAGTCATCATCATTTTTTACAATAGATAATAATTGATTACAATTTATATAAGAGTCAATTGCATTGAAACCTTTATTAGTTTTTACAATAAAAAAAGAAAAAGGATGAATATTTAAAATAGTAGAAATTTTATTTCTGAAAGCCATAACTTTACAATCATATTTCATTTCTACAGTAAGTTTAATAGGCTTAGCATTAATATCATAAAAAAAAAAATAACAATCAATATTGAAACCATTTTTTTTAGGAATAACAGGTAAAGTTATATTTAAAAAAGGTTCAAATTTTATAGATTCAGCTTGACAATTATTATTAGGACATCTAATAAAAGATTTAAATTGCCCATAAAATAATTCAATTAAAATACTTTGATTTCTTTTTTTAAAATCTTCAAAAGCTTTTTTTGCAAGAAATTCAGCATTTTCATTATTAATAATATCATCACTTACAACATAAGGTTTATTAATAACTTTATTTAAATCTTCATGTAAACCATCAATTAAAAAAGATAAAAATTCTTGTGCATCTTGTTGTTTATTTCCTGTAAGCATATCATTAATATTTTGTAATACTTTTCTAAAATTTGAAGGAATATAAGATTTATTTTGTCCTAACCATAAATTTTTTATAACTTCAGCATATGCATTACTTAATAAACCTTTTGAACCTAATATATTTGTTTTATTTATATCTTTTATATATTTTTCTCTTAAAAAATAATTTGTTAATTCCCAACAATTACTTAAACATTGTATTGCCGAACTTAAAAAACATGTATTTCCCATATTTCCTACTCCACATATTCCTTTTTGACAATTTTTTATTTTTTCTATTAAAGTTTTATTTTCTTTTTCCATTTTATTAAAATTATAATTATTATTTTAAAATTAATATTTTTTATTTTTTATTTTTTTTATATTAATTTATCTTCCATTTCTATTCCAATATCTTTTATATTTTTTCTTTTCTTTATTTTAAAATACCAAATTAAAACAAAGAAAATTACAATAATATATAAAATAAAAGCTAAAATTATATTATGATAAATAAAATCTGATTTTTTATTATCAATATTCTTATAAAAATAACTAGGAAAACAAGGATCTCTTTTACAAATTTTAAAATAATTATCAAAAAAATAACCTTCATCACAATATGAAGGTTCACAAATATTACTCCATTTTCCATTCTCATCACATAAAAAACCTCCATGAGTATAATTATTTTCAAATATACAAGAATCACTTAATAAAAGTAACCTTTTATTTTTTGGATTACATTCATTTTTATATTTATTTAATATTCTTAAACCTTCATTAATAAATTCATTATATTTATTATCATTATATTTATTATATATTGTACTTCTTTCATCAATTGGATTTATTATATATTCTCTAGGAATTTTTATATTATTTTCATTTTGGAAATTGTCATTAAAATTTTCTCCAATTGTTATATCCATTTCAATTCCATATTTATTTAAATTATTTATTAAAATTCTATTGATATCTCTCATTGAACCTGAAGGTGATTGACTAGAATCAAATTTATCATTTTTTTTTTCTTCTGAAGGATTTCCATTATATCCAATTAATATTGCATTTCCTGATTCTTGAATATCTTTAATAAAATAACTTGTTGCACTACAAGAATAACCATCTGTAAATATTACAATTTCTGTTGGTTTTCTGAATTTTTTCTTATAATTTTTTGTATAATATAATATATGATTATAAGTATCATATACTGAAACTATTTTTGTTCTATTATGAATTATATTATTTTTATAAATATCTGTTTCTTTATTTAATATTAAATGATTTAATTCTACTTTTTGACATGTTTTTATATCAAATAAATTAAAAAAATCAGGAAGCCCAATTCCTATTTTTTTTGATACTCTAAAACTTTCTCTACTTTTTATATTTGATAAATGATAATTAAGTATTGATTGAAATATATATGAAAAGAAAATATTTCCTCCATTATTAAAGTCTTCTATTAATATTATTGGATAATCATTTGAATTAATATTATTTAACATATTTTTAAAAAAGTTATCTGAATCATTATCAAATTCTTTTATATCAAATGATGATTGATATATTACGTTTATTTTATTTTTATTATCTACTTTGTATTTAATTTTATTCTCTAAATTCAAATCCCATTTTAAATTATATTTTTGGTTTTTTATTTCATAATCTTGATTTTTATTGTATATTATTTTATAATCAAATATAATAGATTCATTATTTTCAAATAATATAGTTATATTTTCTAAATCTGTTTTTAAAAATGGACAATCAGAGATATTTCCATATTGTATACGTTTATTTAAATTATATGTAAACTGCGCATGTTCGCTTTTAAATAATTTTTTTCCAAAATTTTGGATATAATCATAAGGGTCTTTATTATTAATTTTTACAATTTTATATTTTTTATTTTTTTCAATTTTTAATTTTAATTTTTCATCAAAAAGAGAATTTATAAAAGTATCAGTATTAACATCAAGAAATAAATAATTAAAATTATTTATTGTTTTTGTAAAATAATATATTGGAGAATAATATTCATAATTATCTAATTGTTTAAAATATATTTTTAAATGAGCATCTAATACAGAAAAAAAAATATTAACAATTTCAAAATAAAAATTGTAAAATTTTATATTTTCAATATTTATTAAGTTTATTTCTTTTATTAAATCTACTTTTGGTAATTTATTAGGTGGATTTTTGGCAATATCTAAATACACATAATATTCTAATAATTCAGTAATATTTGAAATTATATTTTGATAATCTTTTTGTTTATATTGAATTTCATTTAATTTATCAATCATTTCATCAAAAGATAAAATTTCATATTGATTATTTCTAGATTTTATAATATGAAAGGAAAAAATAAAATAAATAAAAGTTCTAAAAATATTCATAATAATTTTCTTAATTCATTTATTTTTATATTTGAGTAGTGTAAAAAACAATTTTCAAATAAATTTAACTAAATCAATAATTAAAATATATATGAATTAAATGAAGGGAAAATTTTAAATTTAAAAAAAAGTTTAATTAATATTTTGAGAAATTTTCTAAAAGTTTTTCTTTGTTTATATCATTTAAAATATTCAATTTGAATTATTTATTAAATAATATAAAAAAATATAAATGTTTTTTTGTGGGAATTGTACTGAACCTCAAAAAAATTTTATTTTATTAGATTCAAACCAAAAAAGAAAAGAGTATATGAATGAAAGAAAATCAACAAATAAACAATTAAAAAAGGAGGAAAGAATGAATGATAAAATAAGAAATTCAATAAAAGAAAATAATGAAGAAGTATTTCAAATAATAGATTATCCATTAAATAAAAATGAAAATTCAAACCAAATAAAAAAAGAAAATAATTTAAATGAGGAAGAAACAGAAAATATATTAGAAACAATTCAAAATATTCAAATTGGAAAATTAGAAAATAATGAACAAGTTAATTTAACATTAAGCGATGAATCATATAGTGGAGAATATATAGGTGAGAATTTAATGAATAAAAATAATATAAATTATTCTTTTGAAAATATTGAAGAAAAAAATTTTTTAATTGATGAAAATTTACAATTTGGAAGAAATTTAAATAATGAATTAGATAATAATTCATTATTAAGGAATAATGATATTGATAATTATGATAATGAAACTATTGAACAAATTGATGATATGTCTGATTATTCTGATTTTCAATCTCAAAATAATAAAGAAGAACTCAAAATAAATAATACTTATTCTGATAATAAAAATATAAATAAAGAAGTTAATGCTTTTGAAAATAAAAGAAATAATTATAAAAATCCAAAAGAAATTGCTTATGAAATAGAATATAATGAAGTTTTTAATAGTAATAACAATAATAAAGAATTAAGAAATAAAAAAAATAATATTAATAATAATCAAAATAATATTAATTATATTAAAAATGTTTTAGAACCAGAAGAAATAATAAAAAGAAATTTTCAAAGAAATAAATTATCTGATATAAGTGAAAAATCAATTCAAAAAAAAGAAATTCTTTCAGAATCTTTAAGTTCTTATAGAGACTTAAAAGATTATATTCAAAGTAATAATGAAATTGAACAAATGCCAATTATAAAAAAAACTCCTGAAAAAATTTTTAATGAAGATGAAAATAATAAAAAAAAAATTTTAGAAAATATAGAAATGCAACAAAAAATTTTACATACAATTAATAATGAACATAATTTTTTTTATGATTCAATTTGTGAAAAAAATCAAGATAATATTATTTATACTGGAAATAAGAATAAAAATAAAAGGAATTTTGATCTATCTGAATTTAAAATTGAAAAAAGTGAAGAAATAGATATTATTTCAAAGAAAAAAATTCCTAAAAATCAAAAAAGAATTTATCATAAGAAAAAAATATCACCCAATAAATCAAGAATGATATATAATCATTCAATGGATTTTATAAATAGAAATAATTCTTTTTCAAAAGATTCAATGAGTAATGATAATATTATAATTAATAATAATAAAAATATTAATAATAATAAAAATAACAGCAACAATAATTTTAAAAAAAATGTTAATGATAATTATAATAGTGCTAATATTATAAATAATAATAATAATATTATTAATAATAATATTAATGATAATCCTTTTCAATTAAATGTTGAAGAGTTTAAATTATATCAAAATTTTAAAAAAATAAAACAATTTGAACAAATTCAACAAATGCAACAATATGAACAAATGAAAAATTTTATTAATTTCCAAGAACAAAAAAATCTTTTAAATAATATAAATAATAAAATAAATTTGAATATCAATCACAATTTAAATTTAAAAAATTATGAGCAAAATACTTTGGATGCAGAACTAAATTCATGTTCAAAATGTGAAGAAATTTATAGATATATTATAATTAATAAACTTCCTTTAAAAAAAATTACTTGTCTTTATTGTAATCGAGAAATGAATGAAAAAACTTTTGAATATTTTTTTAATTTAATTAATAAAGAAGAAGAAGAAGAATTAAATAATAATGATAAAGAATTTTTTATTGAAGATAAAGAAGAGAACAATTTGAATAACAATAAGAAAGAAATACAAGAAAATAAACAAATAGAAGAAAAAACAGAAAATGAAAATAAAAAAAAATTTAAAACAAGAATAAAAAGAAATAATAAAAAAGAAGAAAAAAAATTAGAAAATTCAAATATTCAAAAAGAAGAAAAAATAAATATAAACCAAATAAAAGAAATAAAAGAAGAAAAAAGAATTGAAAATGAAAAAAAAGCAATTATCAATAAAAATAAAAACAACAATAATAATAAAAACATAAATCATAATAATAATAACAATAATAATAATAATAATATCAAAAACATAAATAATAATAATATGAATAATTCTATAAGTAACAGTAAAAATAATAATCTGAATATAATAAATCCAAAATCTAGAAATTCAAAAAGTCAAAATGATTTATCAGAAAAAACAATTAAGTCAGAAACATTGGAAGTAAAAGCCCAAAAAAATGAAATAAAAAAATTTAATGAAATATTAGAATATTCAAATTCTTACAATAAAAGATTAAATGATAATTTATCATTAGCTGAAGCATTTAGATCAAGAAGAAAAAAATTAAAAGAAGAAATAGAAAAAAGAGCAAAAAATGAAAAAGATAATACAATAATATTAAGACAAAATTCAGAAAATATAATTGAAATGAATCATATATATGAACATATGAATAAAACTAAAGGAAGATTTTCTAAAAGTTATTTGTTATCTAAATCTTATTCTTTAAATAATAAATCATTTAATGGTTTAAAAAGAAAAAATAAAATACCTTGTGATGATACTATGAAAAGATTAATCAAAGGAGAAAAAGTTAAAATGAGTAATAAAGATATGAAAAATTTAAATAAAAAATTATTTGATAAATTTAATCATATTATAAATATAACTTCAAAAAAAGAAGAAAAAAAAAAAGAAGAGATTAAAAAATTAAATTTATCAAAAAAAGAATTTACTGAAAAATTAAAAACGAAAGTTGTTAATAATTATAGAAAAAAATCGACAAGTCCAAATGTTAAAAATGAAAAAAAAACAATAACAATTGAAATAAACCAAAAAAAATAAACAAAATTTTTTTTTTTTGTAAATAATAATATACAAAAAAATTAAAAAATTAATAATTTTAAATAATTATCCTTTTTTTATTCATAAAATGAGCTTTCAACAAATCAATTTTCATAAAAAAACTTTTTTTCCTTCATCTTCAAAAGCTTTAGAATTTAATATATTTAATTCAAATCAAATATATTTTTCTTCCGGAAATAAGCTCGTTTTATATGATTTTATTGAAAATAAAAAAATATTTAGAATAAATGTAAGAGGAAAAACAATAATTTCTTTTACACAAGATTATAATGACAATGATTCAATATATATTTTAGATTTAGAAAATGTAATATATAAATTTAAAATATCAAATAAAGAAGTGGAATGTGAATATCAATTAAATAAAAATAGGAAATATATTGAATTTAAATTAATAAATAATAAAGACTTTTATTTTTTATCAGAAAATGATTCTTTTTTAACAAAAATAGAATTAAGAATAACAGAAAATGGAGAAAATAAATTTAATTTAATATCAGAATATCAAATATCAGAAATAACTCATCAAAAAAATTTAATATCTTTAAAAGAAAAAGAGAATAATCAAGCAATAAAACCAAAAAAAAAAAATCTTCAAATAAAAGAAGATACATTATTATGTTCATATGGAAATATATTAATAATACATAATATAATATCAAAATCAACAAATCAAATAGAATTTCAAAAGCCAATAACAAAAATAACATATATAAATGAAGATTCAGTTTGTTTAGGAGATACATCAGGAAAAATACATTTTATAACAAATTTTACTGATAAAAATTATATCATTTCAACTAAACATTGGCATAGTCATAAAATAAATGATTTATTAATTGATCCTAATAATGAATATTTATATAGTTGTGGAAATGAAGGTGTTATTGTTATTTGGAATATTAATACTTGGGTTAAAAATTTTTTACCTCGATTAAATGATATTATTTCTACATTTGTTATTTCTCATGATTCTAAATTTTTGGCTTGTTATTTAAAAAATAATTCTATTAAAATTATCAATTTAAGTCTTATGAAAGTTATTAATGAAATTTCTTCTATTCCTTATAATTCTTTTATTGATAAATTTATTCTTTTTAACAATAAATTAAATTTTATTACTTTTTCAAATGAAAATTCTGGAAATATACAATTTTATAATATTGGTTCTAATATTTTTCCGTTTGAATTAAATGTTTTTAATAAAAATTTTATTTCCAAAACTGAAAAAGAAAAAGATAATAATATGAAAAAATTAAAAAAAATTGCTTTTACTTCTCCTAAAAATGAATCTAATATATGTTATATGGTAACACTTGAGGAAATTTATTTTGATTTAAATAATTTATTAACTTCTTATTTAATGTTTTGGAAAGTTGAAAAAGAAAATATAGAATTAATTGAAATTTGTGAAAATCCTCATTTAAATGAAAAAATTGAATTTATTGAAGGTTCAAATTATTCTTTTAAATTTGTTTCTCTTTCAAATTCTCATTTTAAAATTTGGGAATTAAATCATGAAAAAAATAAATTTATTTGTTCTTTTATGGGAAAATATAAAAATCAAAAAGTTTTTTCTGTCGATATAAATAATAATTTAATTGGGAATAAATTTTTTGCTTTGTTTGACAATTTTATTATAATGTATGATAAGGAAAAAATAAAAAAATTGTTTGCTTTTGATAACAATATTAATTATAATAAAATTAAATATTTAAACAGTAAATATATTTGTGCTTTTAGTGATAATAATTTAATTATTGTAGATATTGATAATTGGACAATTCAAATTGAAGAAAAAATAGAAAGTGCAAAAATTATAAAAATTAATTATAATTCAAAAGATAATATATTAAATGTATTTCTTTCAAAAAATGAAGATAAAAATATAGTTTATTTATTAAAATATTCTATGGCATTAGTTTCAGATAATAGATTAATTCTTGAATCTGCTTTATTATTGGAGAAAAAAAATTATAAATTCATTGATTTTTATAAAAAATATATTATTATGGTAAATAATAAAAATGATTTTTTTATTGCAAGTGAAAAAGAAATAACAGAAACAATAAATAAAAAAGAAATGGATGAAAATGACATAGAATTAAAATAAAAAAAAAAATAAATATATGATATTTTTTTTTAATATAAAAAATATAAAAAAGGTTTTTTTTATTCTGCATTAGGAAACAATTTAGGTGTGTTTAAATAAATAACATAAATTAAAAATATCATTGTAGAAATTAATAACATATTTCTTATTAAGAAAAAAATATTACAAAAAGGTCTTAAATTTGTTAATGGGAATCTATAATTTTCAATTGTTGTTCCTCTTAAATAATCAACAATTAAACTAATAAACCTAAAAAAATAAAAAAGAATAATTATTTCATTTTCATTATCAATTTCATATGACCATGGAGAGTGAATATTATTTTTTGATTTAATTATATTATTCATTATTATCTGTTTTGTATTTGAGTTAATTATTTTAAATTTTTTTATTCTTTTAATTGAATCTTCTGAAATTGAAAAAAAATCCAATAAATTCTTTTTTGTTTTTTCTAAAGTTTTTTTAAAAGAATCTTCATCTTTACTTCCATTAATTTTATTATCAAGAGAATAAATAATTTCAATGATATTTTCTTTTTCTTTTTGAGATATTTTAAAACTTTCTTTTGGAAAAGATAATTCGTAAAAATTTTCAACTTTTTCAATATATTTTCTTTTATTTTCTTCTAAATATTTATATATAATTTTTTTATTTAAAGTTATATATTCTACAATTTTTGTAATTGAAATCCAATCTTCTTCATTTAATTTATCACTTGCAATTATAAAATTAAAAAACTCTTTAAATATAATTGAATAAAAAGGAAAATTAATTAAAATGAATTTTTCTAATTGTTTTGGTAATAAATTTACACCTTTAATTTCTATATAATTTAGATATATTGTTCCAAAATCAGCTACTGAAATTACATTTTGTGTTTTATCATTTAATATTTTTCTATAATAAAACAAAATTTCTTTTATTAATTCTCTATATATATTATTCAATTCATTATTTAATTGATTATTTATTTTATTCTTTTGTAAATAAAATTTATGAATTTTTTCAGAAAATAAATCTATACAAGACAAAAATAATAAATTGCTTTTAGCTTCATTTATTTTGATTAAAATTGAATTAATACAAAAAAAATATTTGTCAAAATAAAAATGTGACTCAATATCATTTATTATGTAATCAAATAAACATTTAAACAAATTAAATGAAAAAGATCTTTCAAAGTTAAAGGAACTAATATTAATATTATCCTTTTTTGAAAACACAATATATTTTTTACTTTCTTCTTCATAATTTACAATTTCAAAAAGTAATCTTTCATATAAATAATCAAAAATTTCAAATTGTTTTTTATTAAATTTATATAATAAATTATTATTAATTGGTAAAGTAAAGATAATTTTTAGTATATAATCAATAAATAAAGAATATAATTTCAAAAAATCATTTATTGATTCAATTTTTTTTTTACAACAGTTAAATAAAATAGATAAAATCTCTGAAAATAAAATATAAAAATTATAAATATTTTCCGAGTAAGATTTTGTATTGTTAAAATTGTTTTTAATATAATTTGAAAGAAAATTATATACAAAAGCAGAACTATATTCTTTATCTTCTTTTGAACAAATTTCAATAAAATCATTTAGTTCAATATTGTATATAAATGAAGGATTCAAATTTTTATCCTCTTTAAAATTATCTATAAAAGACTTAATATCTTTTAACATATTGATAATTTTTTTTTAAATTCAATTATTTAAAATATAAATATTTTTTAAATTTAAATTTTTTTTAATTAATTTTTATAAATTCCTAAAAATAAAATTTATATTTTTATCCGATTATATTATATTTTTTAAAAAAAATTTTTTTTACTCATAATAATAAAAAATGTACAAAATAAATGTTGAATATAAAAGCAAAGCATATATAAAAAAAAGAATCCATTCAATAGAAAAAAAATATAATAAAAACATAATAAACAATCCTTTAACAAATCTAACAATAAACAATTTTACGATAAACCCAAATAATAATGGAAAAAACGTAAAAATGGATTTAAAAAATGATAAAGAATCGTTAATGAAACAATCATTAGATACATATAAAAAAATATCTCAAGAAAAAAACAAAATAAAACAAAAAGCAAAAAATTATTTTATCAAAAATAAAAATAATTTATCAAATAATAAAAACAATAATAATAATAATATATCAAATGATAATTCAACTCTATTTAAAAATTATATAAACGAAAAATCAAAAAGAAAAAAAAATAGTTTATCTCCATTAAAAAATGAAACAATAGAAAAAAATATAAGTGCCAAAGAACCAGAAATAATAAATTCAAATAAAAAGATAAATCAAGAAGAAAATAAAAGTTTTATATATGAAATAAATACAGAAAATGATATTTCATTAGAAACTGAAAATGATTTTTCAAATTATAAAATATATGAAAATAAAACTTTTTTAAAAGAAAATTTAACTCCAATTCCAAAAAGAATTGGTCCAAAACAAAATCCAATAGCAGAATATGATTATAATCAAGCTAAAAGTGCTGCGATTCTTGTCAGAAGATTAGAATATTCTTATAATTTAAGATTAACTAAAATTTTCAAAAGTTATTTAAAAGAAATTATTTTTATTCAAAGAAAATGGAGAGATTATTTAAAAAAAAAAAATGAATGCTTCATGAAAAAATTATTAAATGATGAAATGAAAAGAATAGAAAAAGAAAAAAAATTAATAGAATTTTTAGGAAGAGTTAATTTTGTTTTTGGAAGAAATAAAGTTAAAAAATATTTCCAAATTTTAGTTAAAAATTACGCGCTTTTAGCTAAAAAAAATTTTTTGGATAAGTTAGCGAATAAAATTATTTTGTGTTATAAGAAATATATTAATAGAAAAAACCAAAAGAAATTACAAAAATTTTCTATTAAAATAAAATTTTTTTGTAGGCAAGTTGTCAAAAAAAATGTATTTGATTTTTTTAAAAATTTTGTTGAAAAAATAAATAAAATAAAAAAATTACAAAATGCTATTAGATATTTTTTATTGAAAAATAATGAAAAATATAAATTAAAACTTGCAAATCAATATCATCCAAATTTATTTTTTAGATTAAAATATATGAATAATCCTTCAAAAATGTATAATAAAATAAATAAATTAAATAGAATGATCTTAAAATGGAAAAATTATGTACAAGATAAAAAAAATAAAAGATTAATTAATTTTATTAATAGAATGCAACATATATTATTATATCAATTTTTTAATTCTTTTATAATGAAATTTGCAAGGAAAACAAATGCTTTTTTAATATATTTTTTATTAAAACCTTTATTTAATGATATTCTTTTTATTTATTATAAAAATATGATTTATAAAGGATTATTAGGTTTAAGAGCTAATGCAAAAAAGGTTAAAAGAAATGATATTTTAAGTTTAAATCTTATTAAAAAATGTATTAAATCAATTTGTTTTAAACCTTTTATTCGAAAATTTAAAATTAGAAAATATCTTAATCTGTTTATTAGAAAAGTTATTATTGTTATTTATCGACATATAAGATTTCAAAATAGAAGAATATTATATAATTTAAGAGAAAATTCAAACAATATAAAAATAATAAATGAAAATAAAAGAAAAAATATTCTTAGATATTTTTTTTTAAGAAGAACAAAAATTAATTTAATTATACCTTTTACTATTTGGAAAAATGTTAATTTAATTGAAAAAAATAAAAGCTTTTCAAAAGAATTATTAATAAATTATAAATTAGAGAATATTATAAAAAATATTAAAATAAAATATAAACAAAGATTAATTCATTATTTTTATTATTGGATTATTCAAATGTATAAATTGATTAATTACGAAACTAAAGTTTATTTTTTTATAAATAGAATTAGAGAAATATTTAGAATAAATATTTATTCCTCTACGTATTTGTGTTTAAAAAAATTAATAATAAATTTCAAAAGAATTAAACAATTAAAAAACATTATCAACAACAAAAAACCAAACTATGAAAAAAAGGTGTTAAACTTATATTTCAAAAAATTAAAAATAATGATAAAAAAAGAAAAAGTAATTAACTTTAATACAAAGTTAATCTCTTATTATAAGAAAAAAAATATATTAAAAAAAAAGAATGACAAAATAAATAGCATTAAAAAAATAATATTAAAAAAAGAAGAAAATATCAAAAAACAGCTTTCATTATATATTCATATATGGAAAAAAAAAATAGTTTTTCAAAAACTTCTTTGCTCAACAAAACTAATTCAAAAAGTATATCGTCAACATTTAAAATTAAAAAATATATTATAAATATACATTTTATATAAATAATAAATTTTTAAGTTTTCCCAAAAATTAAAAACAAAAATTTAATAAATAAATAATATATTATTTAATTAAATTCTAAATGTTGAAATATTTTTAATAATCCATTTTCCATTTCTTTCAATTAAATCTATTTTTCCATAAAAACCAAGTTTTAAAGAACCTGGATTTAAAATATTAATATCACATAAAGTACAAATTCCTGTTCCAAGATGTGTATGACCATGTAAAACACTTAAAATATTATTTTATTTTCATTAATATAATTATCTAAAATTAAAGAATTTCATAATAACAACCATTATTTTCAAAATTATTTGAAGAAGAAGATTTAAAATGACTATTATGACATAAAATAATAACTTGTTTATTTTTATTTTCTTTAATAAAATTAAATGTAATATCTAAATCTTTCTTATATAAATTTTCAATTTTTTCAAAATTAGGTTTTTCAATATTATCAATATAAGGAAAACTTTTCCAATCTGCATCATTAAAACTAATATTATATATATGATATTCTTTTTCATTTGAACTTATATTTGTTATACTTCCACCAATTCCAACTACAAATAAATATTTGTTATATCATATTTTTTTTTATGAATATTTATTGAAGATGAACCAAATTTAATTTTATTATCATCATTTTCAAATAATAATTTAGAATCCCTATTTCCAGGAATATATATTATATTTGGGGATATTTTCTCTAATATTTTTAAAATATTGTTTATTAAATTATAATAATTTCTTCCTATTTCTTCATTGTCTTGTTTTCCTACTGAGTGAAACTAAATCTCCTAATAAAAATATATAATCTAGATTGTAGGAATGTTTTTTACAATTCTCTTATAATTTATTTAAATGTTCTATATTTTCATGAGTATCTAAAACTATAAGAATTGATAATTTATCTTTTTTTCATTTTTTAAATATAAAAAAATTATTTTCACTTTGTTTAAACAAAACAATGATTTTTTAAAAACTTTTTATGAATAAACAAAAAGGTTAAGTTTTTATTTATAAGCTAATAATTATTAATTTTATCCTAAAGAAAGAATGAAATAATAAATAACAAAAAACAATAAGTTTAAAATTATATTAAACAAAATGAATTAAAATCCTTCATATATATAATGATTATATTTTCCATAAATTTGTTCATTTACAAAAACATTAAAATTTAGAATATTTAAAAAATCCATTTCTAATTCACTTAATTCTTTTTTAGAAACACCTGAAATTAAAGAATAATATTCATAAGAATAAAGTTTATCTTCATTTATTTTACTACTAATTAATATACTAGTAAATATTATTCTATGAATATTATATTCAGTTACAATAATTTTTCCATTACAACAAAACCTATCAATTAAAATTAAAGAAATAATTAAAGTTGAATCTTCAGGATGTAAATACTTATTTATTCTTTTTAAATAATCAAATATTTTAATTTCAGGTTTTTCTAATGATGAAAATGACATTGATGATTGTTTTTTAACGCTTTTTTTATATGTTTTTAAATTTTTATTTTGTTCTATTAATTTTTCTAAAATATTATTGATAGATAAAATTAAAAAATTATATTCTGTAATTATATTTACTTTTTTTATTATAGGAATGTCACATTCTTCTGCTGATGAGAGGTCACTTATGAAAGATTCTGACATTTCTATATTTGATAATAAAAAAAATTATTGTTATTTTTAATTTTAAAAAGATTTAAAAGTTATTTTTTAAAAATTAAAAAATTAAATATGAGAACAGTAAATAAATCAGTTCTAATTTATTTGATTATAGTTTCAATATTTAATTTTTTTTTAGTAATTGCTACAACTTTTTTAGCAAAAAAACATTTATTTTTCTTTCTTACTTTTTGGAGTTTTTGGATGAATACTTTATATTTTATAATAACTTGTATTACAGATATTTATTTATATATTTTTCAAGATTTTAGATATGAAAAAATAAATTATTTCTTTAGAAATATTTATACTAGATATTCTTTTACATTTTCTTACTCAATATCAATTTTATATTGGATTTTATATTTTTTAGGAGAGAATTTTTTAAGAGTAAGAAAAGGATTTTTTCCTTATTGTTTCCATATTTATATGCATGGTATAATAACTATATTATTATTAATTGATTTAATTATTAATGTTCATGAATATAATCCCTATGATTTTAAAGAAGTTATAATTTTAAGTATAATTTATTTTTTATATGTTCTTGATGCAGGTTTTGCAAAATATTTTTTTAATAGTTCTCCTTATGCTTTTATGGAAAAAGCTTCTTTTAAACAATTAATTATTGCTTCTTTAATTATGTATATGATTGTTTTAAATTGTTATCAAATTCATATTTTATTTTTAAAAATTAAAAATGATAAAATAAATAAAAGGAATAGAGAAGAAATTAATAATATTGTTAATGATAATAGAGAAATTAAAGTTGTAATTTCTCAAAATTCAGTAAATTAATATAATTAATAAAACCTAATAAAGGCTATAATTATAATATATAAATTTTATTTAATTGTTTTAAAAAGTTTTTTCTTAATTGAAAAAAATAAAAACATCTTATGTTTTAGACTTTATGATAAAAGATTAAATATATTTTATTGAGAATAAAAGAGAAATTATAAAACAATCATTTATGAATTTAATTTTTTACAATTACTATTAATTTGTTAATAAAACAGAAATAAAGTTACAAAAAATTCAAAAACCTAAATAAATTATAAAATACGAAAATCAAAATTAAATTACCTTTTACTCTTCTAAACACCTAAATAATTTAATTGCAAAAATATCTTTAGAAGTAAATTTAGTTTTTTCTTTAAATTGTTTTCTTTTACTATATAAATCAGCACTTTTTGGACTAAATGTTTTATCAATTTTTTCATTCTCTTTTTGCATTTTTATAGCTAAAGAACTTAAATTAATATTTAATAACATATCAAGCATTTCAGTAGAAAGTAATTTTCTATGATATTCTTTATGAATAGAATGAAAAATATCTCTTAAATATTCAAAACTTTTTTTACTTAAAAATCTTTTATAATTTTTACGAAATGAATTTTCATCATTTGAAGAATAAGAACTATTATCACTTAAAGAATCTTCATAAAAATAAAAAGGTTCATCATCAGTATGACTCATTTTTAAAAATTTTTCAAATTTTTTACACTTTTTTTCTCCTATTGATAATTTTTTATTATTATCAAAAAATGAAGAATGATATTTTTTTATTATTTTAAAAGGTGAAACATTTTCATTACAATAATTTTGATGTGAATTATTATTATTCATTTCTAAAGTTATTGTAAAATTTTGAAAATAATTATTCATATATTCTTCCGTTGTTTGAGAATTTATTAATGTTTGAGGTTGTTTATTTAATGTTTTTAATTCTTCATCACATAATTTTAATAAATAATTTCTTGTGTTATTTGCTTTTGTTGATTCTTTGTTTCTTTTTTTATTTTTTTGCTTTAATGAAATATTTTCGAAAAATAATTTCCCATTTCTCATTTAAAAAATTAGATTTTTTATTTATTAAATTTCTCATTATAATAATTCTTATAATAAATTAAATATAAGTTATGTTTCTTTTCTTTTTTTTTATCGAATAATATTTCAATAAATTTTTATTTTTTTATAAAATAATCAAAATCTATTAAGTTCAAAATAATTTTAAATTTTATTTACATAAAATAAATAAATAAGAAAAAATGATATATGATGAAACAGAAATACCTCATAAAAATTTATTAGAAATAAAAACAACAAATAATAATATATTAGAACAAATAAATTCAGATAATCTAAATAAAGAATTATTAGATAAACAAATTAAATATGAAAAGCAAAAAGAAACTATTAAATTACTTCAAATGCAAATACAATCATGTAATAATCAAAAAGAAATTGAAAATTTAAAAGGTTCAATATATGAAGAAATAGCTTCTTTAAATAATCAATTAAATAATTTAAATGAACAAAATAAATTTTTATTTTGTGAAAATTATCAATTAAAAAATATAATAGATAATAAAAATAAAGTTATAGAAGAATTTGAAGAATTAGCAAAAGATTCAGAAGAAAAATTTAAAAAATTAGAAAGACATAATAATGAACTAATTAAAAAATTATGTAAATTTCAAAAAGATTTTATGGAAATTGAAAATAAAATAAATCAAAAAGATGACAGAGCAAAAAAATTAAAAGATTATAATAAAGAATTAGTTTCATCAATTTCAGAAATAAAAACTCAAATAGATACAATTGAAAATGATTATAATTCATCTTTACAAGATAAAATGAATCAAATAAATTTATTATCAATTCAATTAAATGCTTGTCAAAATCAAAACGAAGAATTAAGTAAAAATTTATTTTCAATTTTAAAAAAAAATGAAGATAATCCAGAATTAGAAAGTAATATTAATTTAAAAAGTGAAAAACTAAAAAAAAATAATAGTCAAAGTAGTTTAAAAAAAAAAAATATAAGTATTCCTCATACTCCAAAAAATGACAATTTAAATATAAGTAAAAATAGAAAAAGTAATAATTCTTTACTTAATGAAAAATTAAATAAAAATAATAGTTTAAGTAATATAAATAAAAAAAGTAAAACTCAAACCCCAAAGAATGAAAGTTTAAATGTAAGTAATGTAAATAAAAAAAGTAAAACACAAACACCAAAGAATGAAAGTTTAAATAATAATAATAGCCTTAGTAATATAAATAAACAAAGAAAAAGTAATAATTCTATAATAAGTCAACATTTAATTAAAAATAATAGTAATAATAATTTCAATAATGAAAATATTAATGTTCCAAAAAATGAAAATATTAATAATAATAATTATCCAAATAATGAAAATATGATGAATAATTATCCAAATAATGAAAATATAAATAATATTTTACCTAATAATAATATGATGAATAATTATCCAAATAATGACAATTTAAATAATCTTAATAATAATATGATGAATAATTATCCAAATAATGAAAATTTAAATAATCTTAATAATAATATGATGGGTAATTATCCAAATAATGACAATTTAAATAGTAATATTGTAAGTTTTGGAAATTCACAAAATATAGAAAATAAAAATGAAGAAAATAACAATAATAATGAAGTTTTAAATGAATCTCAAAATGAATCACCAAATGAAGAAGAAGAAAGTGAAAATGAAAATGAAAAAGAAAATGAGAATGAAATTGAAGAAAAAATAAAAACATTAAATGAAGAAAAAAATCAATTAAATGAAGAAAATAATCAATTAAATAATAAAGTAAATGAATATGAAAATAAAAATAAAGAATTAGAAGAAAAAACACAAAATTTAGAAGTTCAAATTCATTGTTTATTAAAAGAAAAAGAAATATTAATGAAAGAAAAAGAAGAAGATCATAAAGACTTAATTCGAATGAGAGAAATTTTTAGTAATAAACCTTATGATTGTAGAAATTTTACTGAAAGAGAATATTTAAAAAAACAAAAAGATTTTGAATTTTATTTTAAAAGTAAAGAAGATGATTATATCAAACAAATATCAAATCTACAAAATACTGTTTTAGAAAGAGAAAAAGAAATTGATATTATAAAAGACAAATTATTTAAAATTATTCATGATTTAAAATTTGAAAATGAAAAAATGTATAAAGCAATGAATGAATATTTAAATAGACCAAAGAATGAAAAAAGATTATATGAATTTGATGAAAAAGGAAATAAATTATTTAACTATTCTGATAAAGGAATAAACACAGATGATATTGAAGAAAGAAAAATATATGAAAATCCATGTTTAAATTATAATTTAAACAATAATAATATAATATACCAAAAGGATTATAATAATAATTTCCCTCAATATAATAATAATTATAATGATAATAATAGAAACTATCAAATTCCAGAAAGACAATTAAATAATGATTATTATAATAATACTCAAAGGACAAATTCATCATATAATAATAATCAATATTTACAAACAATAACAGAACATAGTAATAATAATAATAATTATAATTATAATGATTATAATTATGATAATAATAGACAAATACCAGAAAAAATATATGATGATAATATAGAAGAAAGATTAAATGAAACAGAAACTAATATTAATGAATTTAGCAATAATGTAATGTATAATAGTAATTCAGGAGAAAAAATTGTTTATAATGGAATTGATGATGGAAATTATAATCAATTATATATTCAACATAGAAATAATGATTATTATCCTTCTGAAGAAAAAAAAATTAATGAAGAAATAAAAAATGAAAATACTGAAGAACAATAAAAAAATGAATTTAAATATTTTTTTTTATATTTTAATCTTTAAATTATTTAATCTTTTTTTAAAATTAAATAAATTAATAATAAAAAAATTAAAAGAAAAAAAATAATTTGAAAAAATGTTCCTAATAGAGTATATAATTCTTTTAAAACTTCTAATAATAAAATCTCAAGAAACAAACAATTATAAATGTCAAGAAGGAGAATTAGTAACAAATTTAAAAATGGGAGATAAAATAATTTTATGTATTCATATTCCAGAATTACAAATAAAAATGGCATATTTAATAGAAGTAGATAAATATTCTGCAATATCAATAGGAGGAGGATTTTCTTTAGCTTTTAAATCATTAGAAAATAGAAATTTATCAATTAATAATATTAATTTTATTACTCAAATAGGTAATATTACTAATGAATTTCCAGCTGTAAGTTTTATTATATAATATTTATAAATAGCTTTTCTTAAGTAGACAAGATTATGTTCCTTTATTTAAACTTGTTATTAAAATGAAAGAAGGAAAAATTTATGATATTGTTTGGGATAGTTCTTGTTCTGGATGTAATAAACATAATTGTAAAATTTTTGAATCTTTTTCTATTGTAAATAGTTCTAATAAATTTGATTTAAAAAATTGTTTTTTTGAAAATAATAGATGTAATGGTGATTCTTCTTCTACTATTTGTGATCCTAAATTTTATATTACTTGGTTTGGAACTGATAAAAAAAAAAGACAATTACAAACTTCTAGTTTAGCTATGTCTAAATTTAAAAGATATTCTACTTCTTCTTTATTTAATTCTCTTCTTGATATTTTTCAAAAATCTAATGAATTTATGAAAGATAAAATTAATGAGATTAATCAAAGTATTGACAAAATTTTTAATAATCTTTCTAATTCAAATAATTAGAAAAAAGCTTTTTTTAATGTTTTTGTTTTAAATGAGGATTTATTATATATTTTCTTTTTTTTAAATATATATTTAAGAAACAATTAATAAATTAAATTATTTTTTTAAATAATTATTTCTCTAAATATATTATAATTAAATAAATTTTGATATGATATTAACCTTAAATTTTAAAATTTTTTCTCAATATAAATAAAAAATAAACTATTAAAAAAAATTATTTAATAAAATGTCAATGTTAAATAAAAAGAGGGAAAGAGAAACATATACAATAACATTAGGACATAATCCAAAATTAGGTTATTATTATATAAGTGATACATTAACAGAAGGAAATAAAATAAAAATAGCAATAGAAACTCCAATAGTTCCAGAAGAACCTCCTTTAATATTAACAGAAATAAAAAAAAATTTAAATACTCCTATTTTTTTACCTTCATGTTCAAGTTGGTTTAATTTTGATAATATAAATGAAATAGAAATTAATGCTCTTCCTGAATTTTTTTGTGGAAAATATCCTTCAAAAACAAAAGAATTATATAAATATTATAGAAATTTTATAATTAATTTATATAGAGAAAATCCAAATAAATATTTAACTTCTACAACTTGTATGAAACATTTAGCTGGAGATGGATGTTCTATTTTAAGATTACATGCTTTTTTAGAACATTGGGGTATAATAAATTTTAAAGTTGATCCTATTGAAAAACCTAATAATTCTTATTTACCTAAAGCATTTAATTTTAAATCTCCAGTTTATATTGATTCTTCTTTTTTAATTAGTAAAAATAATATAAATTTGAATAATAAAAATAATAATAATGATAAAAATAATAGTATTAATAATACTAATAATAATAATGTTAATGATGGAAATTTAAAAGAAATTAATAATAATGAAGATAAAAATAAAAAAATTAATAAAAAAAAAATTTTATATCCTTTAAATGATTATAAAGACAATTTTTATAGAAAATATTTTTCTGAAAATCCACATATTGTTAATCAACAAATAAATTTTTTAACAAAAAATTATAGGCCAAAATGTGATTTATGTTCTAATTTATGTGAACTTGATTGGTATATTACAAAAGAAAATCCATTTAATAATAATATATCCAATGAAGAAAAAAAAAATAAAATGTTATTAATTTGTGAAAATTGTTATGAAAGAGGAGAATTTATTTATGGTTTAAAAAAAGAAGATTTTGAATTATCAAATGTTTATAGTTTATTTTCAGGAGATACTTTAAATGTAAAATTAAAAGATAAATTAGAAAAAGAAAATTGGTCAAATGAAGAAAATAAAATATTATTAGACGCAATAGAAAAATATGGAGAAGGAAATTGGGATGAAATTGCTAAAGTTTTTAATGGAAAAAAATCTAAATTAGATTGTATTATTCATTTATTACAATTTCCAATAAAAGAAAATTTATCTTTTACAGAAAATTCAAAAGAAGAAAAAAAAGAAGAAAAAAAAAATGAAGAAGAAGAAAAGGAAAAAGATAATAAAGAAGAAGAATTAAAAGAAAAAAATGAAGAAGAAAAAAATAAAAGCAATGTTAATAAAGTAATTTTCTTTTCAAAAATGTTTGATAAATATATAGGAAATAACCAAGATGATAAAGAATTAGAAAAAACACAAAATTTAAAAGAAATTATATTTAAAACTTATGGAAAAAGTATAATAAAAAGTCATGAATTAAAAAAAGAGGAAAAGGAAGAAATGAAAAAAATAATGGATTATTTAATATATTTACAAATGAAAAAAGTTGAAATGAAATTAAATTTTTTTTCTGATTTTGAACAATTAATTGAATTTCATAAAAATAAATTTAAATCTTGTGAAAGTCAATTATTTCAAGATAGATTTAAATTAACTGAACAAAAAGCAGAGATTATTTCTCTTGGAAATCAAGTTAAAGAAGTTGAAAAAGGAAATAATGAAATAAAAAATGTTAAAATAGAAAAAATTGATATTGAAAAAGGATTAAAATTATTAGAATTATAAATTAAAAAAATAATTAAATTCTTTATTATAAGTTTAAAAAAATAATTTTAAATTAATTTTATGAATAAAAATTTTAAATATAAAAAAAAAGAAATAAAAATAGATTTTATCAAAGAATAAAAAATGTTCAAAATAAAAAGCTATTCCCATTCATCAGATTTAAAATATAATAATATAACAGGTCCAAATAATTCCAAAAATAGTAAAAGAAAAACTTTAAAAAGGAATTTAATTTTATATAAAAAAACAAGAAATTCTGTTTTAACAGAAAATAGATTAAGCATTAATCCTCCTATATATTATTTAAGAAAAGTCACAAAGCCATATTATTATGATATAAATAAATATTCATTAAATTATTCAAATAAAAAAACTGATGAAGAAATATTTACTGAAAAAGTTAAAAACATTTTAAATAAAGAAAGTAGAGGTTCTATTTCTTCAAATGATATTATGAATAAAACTACAATGAGCAATGATTACTTTTTACCTAAGGGATATATTTATTATGATTATATTAATAAAAATCCAGGAGTTTTAAAAGGAAATTACTTAAGTTTTAGTAAAAGTAATAATAAAATGTTAAAGAATAAAATAGAAAAAAATCCTCCTAAAAATAATGAATTTATAAAACAAATATATAATAGGAAAGAAAAAATAAAAAATGATGAGAATTTCCAAAGTAATAACTATGAAAAAATTGATAAAAATGAAAATAATAATAAAAAAAAAGAAAAAGAAAAAATTGGAGAAAAAGAAAAAGAAAAAAATAAAGAAGAAAATAATAATATAGATATTCCAAATAATAATATAAAAAAAAATAAAGTTTTAGGAAATAAAAACCAAAAAATAGAAAATTTATTTATATCAGAAAAACCTACAACAGAACCAAATAATTTAATAGAAAAAGAGGAAAAAAATTCTTTTCCAAAAATAACAAAAAAAGAAGAAGAAAAATATAAATATGTTTTAAGTGATATTTTTAATTTAAGGAATGAAAATTTATTTAAAAGTAAATCAGGTGAAAAATATATATTTCAAGAAAAAAAGCCTGAAATTCAAGATTATTCAAATAAAATTTATCTTAATTATTTAAGTAATTCAAGTTGGATTCCAAATATTCCAAAAAGAATAAATTATACAGGACACTCTTCAGTAGATTATAATATTCTTTCTCCAGGAAAAAAATCTATTTTTAAAACAAGAGAAGAAATAGATAAAAATCAAATAAAAATACATAATAAAGTTAAATCTGTTTCTAATTTTATTGATTTAAATTGGGAAAGTTCTCCACATATTACTAAACAATTTGTTAATTCTATTAATAATAATAATAATCATTTTGGCAAAAGAAAAAATATTGCAGGCTATTATTTAGATTTACATTATACTTATAGAGAATCTATTCCTCATCCTTTTAGTTAAAAAAAATTTATTTTTGAGAAGATTTTTAAATTAATATATTAGTATATTAGGTTTTTGAAAAATATATGTATATATTATTATTTAAAAAATAGTAATTTTAGTTAATATTTATTTTTGTTTGAAAATTAAAACAAACAATTTAATTTAAAATAATTTTTTTCTAATAAATATTATTAAAAAAATGACTGAAGAAAAAGATAATAAAATAAACAGTTTATTTACTCATATACCATTTGATATAAATGTAGAAGGAATTTCTCCAGATTTAATATTAGAAAAATATAAAAATATGTCACCTGAATTAATTTGTTTAATATGTTTAAATATAGTTTATGACCCAGTTATGTGTGCAAATTGTGGAGCAATTTTTTGTCAAAATTGCATTTCAACATTAAGGAAAACTTCAAATTATTGTCCAAATAAATGTATTTTACAAATAAAACCAATTGATAGAATATTACATAATTTATTAGATAAATTTGAATTAAATTGTGTTTATAAAAAAAATGGATGTAATAAAATTATATTATATAGTGATTTTGTTAAACATTGTAAAGAATGTGAATATTCTTTATATAAATGTAATTCACCGAATTGTGATTATATATCAATAAAAAAATCTATTATATTACATATAGAAAAATGTCCTTTTAGAATAGAAAAATGTTCTTTATGTAAAGAAGTCGTTAAATATTTAGATTATGAATCACATTATAATAAGTGTAAAACCAAAAAAATAAAATGTAATTTATGTAATCAAGAATTTTTACTTAAAGATTTAAATTCTCATTTAGAAGTTTGTGATATGGTATTAATTGAATGTGAAAAATGTCATGTTAAATATAAAAGAAAAGATTTCCTTGCTCAACATTATTTAAAAAATGAAGTTAGTAAAGAATGTTTAATTAATCAAGTTGAATATTGGAAAAAAAAATATTATCAATTAAAAGAAAATTTAACTTATGAACATTTAGAAGAAAAAATAATTTATGGAGATAATAATATAATAAATACCTATATATTAGAAACAATTAAAACAAAAGATGATTTAAGTGGCTTAATTTATTCTTTATTAGACTTAAATAAATATGAAGATAATTTAATTGCAGTAGGAAATTATAAAATGATTGAATTTTATTATTTACCTCAATTTACTAAAAAATTCCAATTAGAAGGTCATGAAAATTATATTTGGGATTTATTATATTTAGAAGAAATAAATAAAGATTTAATTGCAAGTGCTTCTCAAGATAAAACAATAAAATTATGGGATATGTTAAATAAAATTTGTTTAAAAACATATAAAGGACATGAAAATTGGGTAACTTCAATTACATTAGCATATAATGTAAATACTAATAATTATAATTTAGTAAGTAATTCTTATGATCATAAAATATATATTTGGGATTTAAATAATGAAAAATCAATAGATAATATAGAAAATGTATATGGTAAAAAAGTTTCAGTATTAAAAAATTTTAATAAAAGTTATATTTTATATGGAAATAATGATAATGAATTATGTATATATGATATAACAAATAAAACACAAAAATTTAAAATGAAAGGTCATACACAATTAATAAGTTGTTTTTGCGATTTAGGTAATATAAATAAAAATTTAATATCAACTGGTGGAGATGATTTTAATATAAAAATATGGAATTTATCAATTAAAAAATGTATTGCTACTTTTAAAGGACATATTTCTAGTGTTATTTGTTTAGAATATTTTATTTTTAAAAATAATAATTTATTAATTTCTGGAAGTGATGATAAATCTTTAAGAATTTGGAATTTAAATCCTAATTTTTATCAATGTTTAATGGTTTTTAAAACTGTAAGTTGGGTTAAAAGTTGTATTTTTTTAAAAGGAGATAAAATATTATATCATGGAGAAACTGGAACTATTGATTTGAATAAAATTAAAACAATTTAAATATTTTTTTTAATTTGTTATAATATTTTTTATTTTTGGATAATTGTTTTTATTTATTTTAGATTTGATATGTCCTATCATAATAATAATTTATTGATTTTTTATTATTTTTTTTAATTTGTTTAATTAAAGAAAAGAAATAAAAATGAGAGTTTATGAAAAAATTAATAGTAGTTTGCTCAAAAAACATTTTAAAAAAATAAATAAATGTTTCCATAAAATTTCTTTTGATAATGAATCTTCAATTACTAGTTATAATCATAAAGAAGAAAATAAAGTAAAATTCTCTCAAAATATATCAAAGGATAAAAATTATAGTAACACTTTAAATAATTCATATAATATTTTTTCACAAAATTCTACAAAGAGAAATTCCTTTAATGAAATTAATAAAGAAAAAGAAAAATGTAAAAAAACAAATGATAATACAAAATATTTTTTTCATTATATAAAAAAATCTTTATATGAAGAAGAAAAAAAAGGAAATGAAATTGTAAAAAAAGAAAGAGAAAAATTGGAATCTTTAAGAAGTTCATATAAAAAAAATAAAAGAAAGAATTTAGAAAAAAAAACTTTTTCAGGAATTAAAATAGTAACATTTTTTAATGATAATGAATTAGAAAGTTGTAATATTCCTTTTTTTCAAATTGGAAAAATGAAACTTAAAGATTGGTTAAAAAAATATAATATGTTATTATCAGGACTAGTTTTATTTAATTTACCTGATTCTTATAAATTACAAATAACAAATAATAACGATTTACAATTAAATAATATTAAATTTCAGAATCAGAATGAAAATTCTTTAATTAATAATAATATAAAAGATAAAAATCATAATGTTAATAGTAAAGATAAATTAAATGATAATAGTAAAGATAAATTAAATGATAATAGTAAAGATAAATTAAATGATAATAGTAAAGATAAACTAAATGTTAATAGTAAAGATAAATTAAATGAAAATGTAAAATCCAAAAATAAAAACTTTATAAATGAAAAAAAACTTTTCCAAAAAAAATTTCAAAAACATAATTCACCAGAAAAAGGAAGAAATAATATAACTTATAATAATAATTTATTAAGTCCTGATAATAATATTTCAGTAAGAAGTTTTATGAATAAGACCTTTTCTTCAAGAGAAAAAGAAATAAAAAGAAGTGAAAAAATAATTAAAACACCTATTACATTTTTTCATAAAATTTCTAATAATATTTTAAAAAAAGAATTAAATAAATTAATAGAAGAAAAAAAAAAGTTTATAAATAAAAGTTTTAATGGTTTTGTTAAGAAAGAGCATTCTCAAAGAAAACCTTTTATTCATAAACAAAATATTTTAGAATCAAAAGATTTTGAAATTGAAAAAGATAAAAAATTAAATGAAAAAGAAAAAAATAACAAAGAAAAAGAAAAAAATTTACAGGAAACAATTTTAAAAATTTCTGAAAATTTAGGAAATAAAAATTCTTTGCAGACAATAAGAGAAATAATTAAAGAAAATTCTGAGACAAATTTAAGAAAAAATGGAAATATTTCTAATCAAAATAAAAAAGAAGAAAAAATAATTGAAAAAAAAGAAAATATTAATAAAGATGTAAAAAAAGAAGAAAAAAAAGATGTAAAAATAGACGATAAAAGAGATAATAAAGATATGAAAAAAGAAGAAAAAAAAGAAAATATTAATAAAGAAGTAAAAAAAGAAGAAAAAAAAAATGTAAAAATAGAAGATAAAAAAGATAATAAAAATATGAAAAAAGAAGAAAAAAAAGATAATATTAAAGAGAAAGAAGTAAAAAAAGAAGAAAAGAAAATAATTTCTAAAGAAGATAAAAAAATAAATATTAAAGAAGGTAAAAAAGAGGATAAAAAAAATGAAAAAAAAGAAGAGAAAAATATAAATAATAAAGATGATAAAAAAGAAATTAAAAAAGTTGAAAAAAAGGATATTAACAAAGAAGAAAAAAAAATAAATATTAAAGAAATCAAAAAAGAAGAAAAAAAGTTAGAACCAAAATTGGAAATTAAAAGAGATAAAAAAGAAGAAATAAAAGATATAAAAAAAGAGAAAATAAAAGAAGAAATAAAAGAGACAAAAAAAGAGGAACATAAAAAAGAAATAAAAGAAAAAAAAAATAATGAAATAAAAAAGGAAATAAAAGAAGAAACTATAGAAAAAAATAATAAGGAAATAAAAGAAGAAACTATAGAAAAAATAAAAGAAGAAAATAATGAAGAAATAAAAGATGAAAATAAAGAAGAAAAAAAAGATGGAAATAATGAAAAAATAAAAAGGGAAATAAAAGAAGAAAATAATGAGGAAATAAAAAAGGAAATAAAAAAAGAAATAAAAGAAGAAATAAAAGAAGAAATTAAAAAGGAAATAAAAGGTGAAACCAAAGAAGAAAATAATGAGGAAATAAAGGATGAAATGGAAATAGAAAATTTAATAATTGAAAATAATTTTAAAAGTACTAATAAATGCATTATTGACTATGATTTTTCTTCAATCATCTTTAATAAATTTATTCAACAAAATAATTATAACAAAAAAGAAAAAATATTATCAAACTTATATATAAATGATAATTCAACTGAGTCTGATTTAAATATTTTATGTAAAGAAGAAATAAAAAAACCATATAAAAAGAAAATAATAAAAGAAACAACAACAAATATAAATAAAAATGAGGAAATAAAAAAAATAAGCGAAATTAATCAAAATGAAACCAAAGAAATTATTTTAGAAGAATATAAACCTGTAATAAAAAAAAGAAAAATTAAACCTTCAAAAAAAACTTTTGATATAAATCAATTATTATCAACAAAAATGGAAAAGGAAAAAGAAGAAAATGAAAAAAAATTATTTGAAAAAGCTAAAAATCTTCGTCAAATGCTTAAAAATAGAAATTCAATTAAAAAAGAAAGTTAAAATTATAAATGTATAATAAAAAAGGTATAAATATATATAGTTATAAATAAATAAAAAAAGAGTTTTATTTTTTCTATCTTAATAACAAAAAATATAAAAAAAATTAAATCTATTCAAAATAAAATAAAAAGGAAAATTAAAAAAATTATTCAATTTGATCTTTTAAATTTTCTCTTCTTTCTTTAAATTGTTGTAAACTACTTTTAGTTAATAATTTCAAATAATCAGGACTTCTCATTAATTCAATTAAAACATAATATAAATGTTCTTCTTTTTCTAAATCAAAACTAAATCTTGCAGTTTTAATTCCTTCACATAAATTTATTAATTGTTCTGGTTCAGGCATTTCAGTTAAAATAATTTTTTCTGGTTGTCCTTGTAAAAATCCTCTTACATAACTTCCAGCAATTAAAACAAAAGAAACATAAAATGTTAAAATAGAATATGAACTTGTAACTGAAGAAACTTTATCTGAAAAAGTATGAAATTCTATTCCTTCATGTTGATTATAACTTATATTTTTTTTTAATTGAAAATAACTTTCTGAATAACTTTTATTTGATAAATCATTCTCATTTTTTATTATTTTACAATTATGAAATGATAATGTTACATTTATTATTTTTTTATTATTTAATAAATCTATTAATTTTGGATGAGAACTTGAAGATAATCTTAAAGGAGCATAATAAAAATTACTTAAATTAATTTCAGTTTCAGTACAATTATTTATTGCATTATATAATGCATTAATAGTTTCATTTTGGGTTTCATTTTGATTAAATTTATTATAAATAACATAATCAATATGTTTGATACTATCTTTATTTTCTGCTGGTTTTGGTCTTTGAAAACTATATTCATAATATAATTCTATTTTATCAATATCACCTGAATTAAATAAAGTATTATTTAAATTATTTTTTATTTTTTCTATATGAGGAGTTGCAATATCCCAAACATGATCACTTGTATCAGTCATATAAATTATTTGAATTTGTTCTTTAGGATAATTTCTCATATATGATTTACTATAATTAAATTCATTCCATTGAATTTTACTTGTTCCATTTTCATAAAACATATCTTCTATTCCTTCAATATTAAAATTTTCAAATAATGTATAATTACTATATACATTATCTTTTATAAATGATATTTTTAATGATGTTTTTCCTCCTGTTACATTATTTAATTCATTTATAGGATTTAAATTACTAAAAATTAATAATGGTAATATTAATAATAAAATTAAAGATATCCATATTGTTGCTCCTATTGTTATTTTTTGAAATAATTTTATTTTTAAACCGACTTTTTTGGTTTTGAAAAAATTCATATTACATAAAGTTAAATATATTGTATCATATACACTTTCAAATTTTGCCCATTGGAAAAAATCTAAAGATGTTGTTGTAAAAGTCCAATCAATTGCAAGTTTAATTTCATATAAAAATGGAGTATTTTTATATCCATTATATATTCCTGAATTAATTGAAGTTTCTCCTGATTTTAATATTGATTTCTTTTTCATATCTAATAAACCATTTTGAATTTGAAGAGATGAAAATGACAAATAAAATATATAAATTATATAAAATGTTATTATGTATTTATTATCTAAGAAATTATTGCAATTATCTGTTTGGTTATCTTTTTTTGAACAATAATATGTTCCTACTATATTATTATTACCTTTCAAAGGTAAAAAAAAGAATATTAAAAAATGAGATAATATTGTTATTATTATATGAAGAAAATATTTTCCATAAAGTGGTAAATTTATTTTCTCACGTTGAATAAATACTATTTTATATTTTTCATTTAAAGTATTTATATAAGTTAAAGGTATTTTAAAATTACGTCTTAATTCTGTATGTTCTATATATTTATTTATTATTTCTTTTTTTAATATATCATATTCATTTTGAGAAATTGCTTGATTTGTGTTTTTTTTATATATTCCATATTTATATTTTAAATTATTTCTATTTTGTCTAATATAAATTATTCTATCACAAATAAGAAAAAAAACATGAATAACAAGGAATATTACCATAACTCCACTAAATTGTTTTTTTTGTTCAATAACTGCTCCAAAAGTTTTATCCTGTTCCATACTAGTGTAAAATATTATAATATATAATAAAATTATCATAAAAATTGAAGTATAATAGACATAATAATCACTTCCTGGTTTTTCATTTCTTATTATTGGAAATAAATTATTTAAAAATTCACTTTCAAAAAGATAATCTTTATCATCTGAAAAAATATTTTTTGATTTTTCACTTTTTTCTTTTTCTTCATTTTCTCCTAATTTATCATCATCATCATCATAAAAAAGTCCTTCAGAATTTAAATTATTTTTATAATTTTTTTTATTTAAATATTTCATATTAAATTCACCAATTTCTTCATCATCTTCTAATATTATATCTCTAGTTTTTATGATTCTTTCATTAGCTTCATATATATTTTCAATATCTTGTTCTCTTTCTTTCCATAAACCTAAGTTTATTAAAATATATATTTGAATGGATGTAAAAATAAGAACAATTGCATCATAAACTATATATTTAAAGAAATCTTTTGAAAAAGTTGAATCAAAAAATAAAAAACCAAATTTATAAGTTTCTAAAAATATTTTCATTTCATCACTGAAATAAACTTTAATAAGCTCAAGTTGAATAAAGAATTTAATAAAAATCAAAAAAATAGAATATTTTAAACAAAAATTCCAATATTTCTTTGAAGGTCTAGGATATTGAGGATAAGCAAAAATAAAAACAGAAAATGGATAAACTAAAGTTAAAAAACTTCCTGAAATCATATGATTTAATATCATTAATAAATAACATATATAATGAAAATTCATTAAAAAGTAATTTAATATTATTTTTATGATTGATATAAATATTTTTCTTTTTTTTAAATATTTTTTAAATAATTCAGTTTCCCTTAAATCAGCTATTCTATGAAATTTTTCTAATGATAAATTAACTTTTTTTTCTTTATCTTTATTCTTTTTTTTTATGAAATCATCATCATTATATTTAATAAAAAGTTTATCTAAATTAACTTCTTTCTCTTCCTCAAAATTATCATATACCCTTATTTCATTTCTAAAATCAATTTCATGATTTAAAATTTTTTTAATAATTGGAATTTCTTTTTTTTTATAACAAGTCATATCTAAATTATTTAATTCATTCTCAATTAATTCTTCTAAATATAATTTACTATAACTTTTTCCTTTTATCATATCTCTTTCATAATAAATTTTTTTATCTTTTTCAATTGAATAATAATTAGAACAATATTTATGTAAAAATAATAATATTTTAGTGAAAAATCCACTTAAAATATAATTTTTAATTTCTTCTTTAAGAACATTTTCTTCAACAATTAAACTTCCTCCAGTCATAACACTAACATTATCATCATCATTTTTTTTATTATCTAATAAATTAATTGGTTTTTCATCATTAATATGAGTTAATTTTTGATTCCAATTTTCAAGAGTTTTTTCTAATGAATCCATTGAATTTTCCATTCTTATTCTTCTTAATATATTTTCATTCATTTTTTCTATTCTTTTATTATTAAATTTAAATACATTCATCATTTTTACTTTTTTTATTTTTTCATTTTTTGTTATTAAATATGTTAAATAATATTCCTGAAAATCTTGAGATGAATACATTAAAATTTGTAAATTTATTAAAAATAATATTATTACCTTTGCAAATATTAACATTAATTGATCTGAATCAATTGTTATTATATCATTTTTATAATTTATTATTTCTGATAATCCTATTACTTTTTTCAATATTTTTATTTCTTTATTATCCCTTAAATTTACAATTATGGGATTTTGGAAAAATAATTGAAGAAAAATATCACATAAAAGTATCAATCTAATCTCTTTTCTTATTTTTTTTGGATATAAAATAAAAGTTCCTAAAATTAAATTTGGAGATTCCATTAAAAAATATAATGAAAAAACAACATATATTGCAGAAATTAATCCATTTACCATCATTGAGATTATTATTATTATTATTATTATGAAATTATGAAATGAAAGATATAATATTGTTCTTAATTTATTAAAACAATTATATTTTCTTAATATTTTTGCTATTTTTAAATTTTTTAAAACTCTTTTTATAGGATTTATATTTTCATTATTATTATCATTATTATATTTATCAATTTCATTATTTATTTTTTTATCTGTATTAATTTCATCATCATCCTTTTCAGGCATATTTTCTATAATTTTTTCTTTTTTCTGTTTCCCTTTAATATTTTTCTTATCAATTATTTCAAAATCATTTAATAAAGAATTAATTTTTTTTTCATCTTCATTTTCTTGAATATGAAATTTTTTTTTAAAATCTAATAAATACATACCCAAATCAATATTGAAACTTTTATGCATACATTCAGAATATTTACTATAATCTTCAGAATCCATATTTTTAATACAATCAATAATTTTTTTCTTTTTTGACAAATTATAATAATTTATTTTATCAACATTACCTTTTTGACCAATATTTACAACATCTTGATAAATACTAAAAGAAAATAAATCTAAATAAATATATATTAAAGTAATTAAAATAAATTCAAACCAAATTGATTTTATTTGGTTTTTATTTATTCCAATTCCAAAGAAAAATCCCCATATTGGATAATTTTTAAAACTAAATTTATTAAATAATTTTTCAAACCAAGGAAATTTTAATTTTTCACTGATTATTTTTAATATTTCTAAATCAGGTTCTGGATCAGTTTTTTCTGTTATATTTGTTATAAAAAATATGCTTTGAATTATAATTGAACAAACTAAAAAATTCATTAAAATAAAATATTGATATATATTATTTTTTTTAAAAACAAAATAAAAGGATATTACCATATATATATATGAAAATATATTTGATTTTGATAATGATGTATATAATAATAATAATAATATTAATTCTTCAGTTATATTTTTTAATCCTTTAATTATTGTATATGTATTATTTGATGATTTTAATTTTAATTTACTTTGAGAAGCTCTTTCAAATATTTTTTTAAATTTTTCTTTTAAAAGAATAAAACCAGTTTCTCTATCATTCATTTCTTCTCTATTTCTTATTGCAACTGAAGAACTTCGAGATTTTTCAGAAAAAAAAGATTCTTCTTCTTCATGTTCAAATTTATCTTTTTGTTTTTTTATTTGAATATTTTTATTATTTAATATATTATTATGATTAATTTCTCTTTTTTCTCTTTTTAAATTTTTTATTTTCCTTTTTAGTTCACGTACTTTTTCAAAACAATAATTTTGTAATCTTTGAATATAAACATCAAAAGAAATTAAAGCAAAAAGAAATAAATGAAATCTAATTGTGTTTAAAATTGTTTTTTTACTTACATTAATATAAAAACCAATTAAATATGAAATTGCACTTATTAATTGTTCTTTATCTTTTGAAATAATTTCATATGAATTGTCATCACATTTTTTTCCTTCTGAATCACATTTATGTTGAATTATATAAAAAGTTCCATATAAATAAACTAATAAAATATAAATTTCACTAAATAATAATAATATTTTAAATATTAATGAACGATAATACTTATTTGATTCTATATGACTTGGTAATTCAATTTGGGAATATCTTATTAATTTAGATATGAAAAAAGACTTTTTAGAAATGAAACTTTTTAAATTCTTTATATTCTTTTTAAACAAATATAAAAATGATATTCCAAATATACTTATATAACAAGTCATAGCAAAGGAAATATCATAATTTGTTATTATTTGACAAACTGATAAAAATAAAATTAAGAAATAAAATTTAGTTAAAAATATTATTGTTTGGAATAATTTATATTTTAAGTCATTTTCAAATATTTCTATATTTATTTCTGATAAACTTTTGACTATTTTATTTTCAAATTTTTTTTCTTCTTCGACTATTTCATTTTTACCATTTAATTCATCTATTAATTTCACATCCTCATTTAAAATTTCTTTTTCTTTTTTTTTATTGTCTTTTTTTTTGTCTTTATAATTTATTATTCTATCTGTCTCTCTTAAAAAAAAAATTGAAAGGAAATTTAATCCAAAATGAGGAATAAATTTAATTGGTAAATTTTCTGTATAATGTGTAAATCCAATTGGTATAAAATTTTCTATTATAAATTTAGGAAGAAAAGTTTCATATATATTATCGAAGAAATCTTTAATTTTATCAATTCTTGAAAATTGATAAAAATATACCAATAAAGTATTTATTGCACAATACATTAAAAAAATCCAATTTGCAAGTTTATTTAAATTTTTCTTTTGTTGAATTGAAATTAAAAAATCATATAATACAAATAAATAAATAAAAAGTTTAAAAAGGAATAAAAGATTAATTTCAAAAGCACATAATAAAATAAAACAAAGAACAATAATAATCCAAATATATAATTCTAAAATTATTTTTTTGATAATATAAAATACTTTAGTACAAAGATTATTTGATTCATTATTATTATTATTTTCATTTTCATTTTCATTTTCTTCTTCTTTTGATATATTTTTATACACTTGAGAATGAATTAATTGATATTGAATATATAAGCAATATATAGCTAAAAATAATAAAATTTCAATTGAAGTTTTTTCAACATTTTTACTATAAGCAATAAATAATTTAATTATATCTTTATCAAATTTATCAAAAACTTTTAATAAATCAAATAAATATTCAACAATAAAAATAAGTTCAATTAATATCATAATATATAAACAAGAAATTTCAAATTTTTTTGGAGACAATAATTGAAAAATAAAAAATATAACTAATATAACATGAGTAAAATTCACAAATTGAATGGAAACAAAATACATTGAAACAAGAGTTAATTTATCAATATTTGAAAAAATAAAATTTAAAAAAACATTTTTTAGAGAAATCTCATCATCATCTTTATCATATTCAAGTAACGGGACATTTAAATCTTTATTTTTAATTTTATTGACTCCATTTTCTTTTTTTTCTTCAATATGTCTAACAAGAGAATAAGAAAATAAATACATAAGAAAAAGAACAAAAAATAAAGAAAAATATTCTAATCTTTGTTCAAAATTAAATTTAATAAAACCAAACTGTTCATTTTTTATTTTAGAATATAAATCACTAGGTTCATTATAAACAAAAGGAATATTAGAATAATGTATTATAATAATTGTATAATATAAAGAAAGAAAAGCAAAAATTTTGGTAATAATAATATTTTTTGAAGTTTTGATATCAAGAAAACTTATACATAACCAAAAAATTAAAAGTAAAGATGCATAATTTCTATAAAAATATATCCAAGTTAATACTCCCAATCTTGTAAAATGAAGAACAAAACTTGGACTTGATAAATAATTTTTTATATTTAATAAAAATGTTTTAAAAGTTGATTCTTCTATTATTATTCTTTTTTTATTGTTTTTTTCAATTACAATTTGTTTTACTTTTTCTTTTTCAAAATCTAAAGTTACTAATTTTATTGAAGTTATTAATAAAACTAAACATATATTTGATAAAATGTATGCTATCCATAAATTTATATTATTTATTGTGAAATCACCATTCATATTTTGAATTCCTAATTTTTGAATTGTTTTAAATTTAAATGTATCTTTTTCAGGATAAAATTTATATATGTTAAAATAAAAAGAAAATAAATTAAAAACTAGAAGAAACAAAAATTCAATAATTGAAATAAAAAACAAAAATCTTATAATACTATTTTTTTTATAATCAAAACACCATAATAACATTGGAATATTTATTAATATAACAAAAGCTAAAGTCAAAAATGAAATATTATAACAAGAATATGCAGAAATAAAAACGAAATCAAACCAAAGAATAAAACTAAAATATAAATAATATGTAATTTTACTTATTTTATAATTTAAATTACTTACATATTTCTTTGATAATTTAGTAATAATAAGTGAAATAATTGAAAAAATAAAAATAGTTCCATCAGGAACAAAAGTAGTTAAAATATAAAAAATATCTTTTTCTTTTTTTTTAATTGCAATCCCTAATTGAATCATTAAATCAATATTAAAAGGATTATTTAAAATTAAACAAATCCCTTTAAAAATTGCTGATAGAATTGAATAAATTAAACATATAATTTCCAAAATAAATTTTTTGTTTCTACCTGTATTTGAATTACTTAATAAAAAAAATAAAGAAATAATACCGAAAAAATAATAAGGAATATGTAAATAAGAAAAATTTGGACAAGGAAATATTAATAATATAAGTGTAAAAAAATAATCTTTAATATTATAAGTTATTTTAATGGAACCTGAAAATTTATTTGAATCTTGATTTATTTCGTTGTTATTTTTATCATCTATATTTAATAATTTATCCACTGGTTTATTTCTATTTAAATTCTTTTTGGATTTATTTATTATTTTTGGATTATCTTCAATCATTTTAAATAAAAAATAATTGAATAAAATATTAATTATTAGATTTTTTCTTTTTTCATTATTTTTAAATTAAATATAATTTAAATAAATAATTTTTTGAAAATAAAAATTTTATTATGTCATCATTTTATACAAATATATTAAAAACTGAATATTTTAAAAATTGGGTACAAGAAACTTTTTTACCTTGTGGAATTGTTTTTACAACAAAATCATCAAAAGAAATAATTGAAAAAAATAATTTAACTCCAAGTCAATTTATGAGACCTTTTGGAGATTTATCTAATTTAGAAATTAAAATTAAAGACTTATGCAATGATAATTTAAAAGACTTTAGATTTGATTTTTTCGATAGTGATAATTTTCATAAAAATGAAAATAATATTAATATTTATTTAAATAATTGTATTTCTTTTGAAGAAAATATCCCGAAATTTTCTATTGGAAAAAATCAATTAAATAAAAATAATTATATTTTTTTTACTAACAATCAAAAATTTTTTTCTTATTATTATTATAATGAATTTGAAAAAATAATTTTTGAATATTGTTATTTTGATGAAAATGAAATTTATCAACAGCCTTTATTATTTATATATATAATTGATATTAATGATGATGATAATTCTATTCAAGAAATAAAAAAAAATTTTCCAAAATTAGTAAAGGATATCTATTATACAGATATGATTGATATTATAATTATTTTAAATGATAAAAGTGATAAAAATAAATTTGAAACTAATATTCTTAAAAAAGATAAAAAACTTGATTCTATCAGAAATATTTATAAATGTAAAGTTATTTATTTAGAAATTAATGGTTCTCAAAATATTGATAATAATAATTATGATTTATTTTCTAAATATTTTCATAGATTAGAATTTTATAAAAATGATTATAAAAAACAAAAATTAGGACAATTAATAACAGAAAGTGAAATTAATATTTTTAAACAGGAAATAAATAATTTTTTTAAAATTGATTTTAGTAAAAAAATGAATAAAATAATAGAAAAACTTGAGAATATAAAAGAACAAAAAAACACAATATTTTTTTTTTTAGAAAAACCTAATATAGAAAAATGTAAATATTTTCATTCATATAAATTTATGGGAGCACAAAAAGCACAATTAATTTTAACAATAATATTATTTTATTTAAGAATATATAGAGAATCGTACAATAATATTAAACAATTATATAAATCAATAAAAGATAAAAATTATATAAAAAATGAAATAGCATTATTACAATTTAAAACTTTAGTTAAATATATTAAAATATCTGATAAAAAAAAAGTAGATAAAGATGAAATAGTACAGTTATATTTAGAACACTTTAATTTACAAAAAAAAAAAAAGAATATGAAAATAAATCTAGGGCTAATAAGATCATTATTAATATATATGAAAATGTTGGAAGAGGATTTTAATTATAAAAATGTAGACCCATTTTTATTATTTCTAGGTCAGTATCGTACTTATTTTAATTATTTTGAGAATAAATTTTTATATGCATTATTATTAGAAAAAACTGGTTATTATTATTTAGTTACAGAAATACCTCAAATAAGATATTTTGCTAGACATGTTCTAATATGGTGCCTAAAATATTGGAATTTATTTTTAAATAAAGAAAATACTGAAATATATTTTAAATATTTATTATATACTATTGGAATGCTTTGTGATAATTTTAAATTAACTGAAAATTCAAATGAGAATATTAAATATAGTTTTTTAATGACTAAAAAAATTCTTATTTTAAATTTAATTAAATCTTGTCATTATATAAAATTTGAAGAAGGGATTATTTATTTTTATTTAATTTTACTTAAATTATATAAAATTCCAGAAAATATAATTCTTTCAAATAAAGAAATTAAAGAAAAAGAAAAAGAATTTTTCCAAATTTCAAATGAAATAAAAAATTATATTTCTATGAAAAAAATCCCGATTGATAATTCAGATATTATTAATTTTGATAAATCAACAATTATAATTATTACCAAAAGAGAAAAAGAGATTTTAGAAAAAAAATACAAAACAAATTTTTATAATAATTTTAAAAAATATATAAATCCAAAATTACATATAGTATATTCAACTTTATCAGAAAATGATTTATTAAGTTTTAAATATATTGATAAATTAAGTAATAATGAAGAAATTTATAATTATTTTATAAAAAAAAATATCGAAGTCAATATATATGAAACAATAAAAGTTAAATTTATTTTTTCAAATCCTTTCCCTTTATCTTATAAATATCAATTAATAAGTTTTATTTTCGATAATGAAAATTTAGTAGAATGTGAAAAAAAAAATTTATCTCTTGAAGGGTTAGAAGAAAAACAAATTGAGCTTTCAATTAAATTTATTGGAAAAGGTAAAGTTTCTATTATTGGAATATCATATATTAGAGATGATATTCATATGATAAAAAACATTTTTGATTATAAAATAAAAAATAATTTATATAATAAATTATTCAAAGAAAATAAAACTGAAATAAAGAAGGTCAAAAACAAAAAATTTTTTGAATATAATTTTTTAGACAATAAAGACAAAAGAACAAATTATTCTTTTGATATATTAGATTATGATTCAAATATTAATATTAATATTGCAAATAATGAAACAATTATAACTTTTTATCAATATGAACTATATTTTATTCCAATTAAAATTTTAAATAATTCTAAATATGAGATTAAAAAATTTTCAATATTTTTTGAAACAGAAGAAGATATTTTAATTCCTAAATTTTTTTACAATAAAAATATTGATTTAAGAAAAGAATGTATTATTTATATACCTTTAATTTCTTTACATTCAGGTAAAAAATTTTTGAATATTGTTTTTAAATTTGTTGATAAAAAAATAGATATTGAAGTAAAAAAATTTCTCTTAGAATTAAATGTTATTAAATCATATGATATTTATTGTTTTGATTATTTTTTAGGAAAACAATTTGATATTATTAAAAAAAAAATTATTCTTAAAGTTTCTACTTTTGACAATCAATTGATTAATAAAGAATTTTTTAATGAAAAAAGTAATATTAAAATTCCTAACAACTATAAAATAGAAAAACAAAATATTTTTATTCAAAATAATAATTATATTTTTGAAATTAAAATTCTTTATTTTCCAAAACAAATAAAGTCAAATGAAATCAATAAATTATCAGAAAGTTTTAAATTTGAAGAAAAACATAATAATATTGTTATTAATGATTTTTTCAAATCAATTGAAAAAAATAATTTCTTATTTCAATTTTTTATAAATGATAAAGAAAATAAAACAAAAAACTTATTTTATATTTACAATATTAATAATTTTATGAATCAAAAAGATAATCTTTTTAATTCTTTAAGACATATAATAGAATATAATTTAAAAATATCTTATAAAATAGATATATTAAGTGAAGAGGAAAAATATATTTCAATATTTATACATTTTAATTTAAAACAATTTATTTCTTTTTTAAAAACTAAATTACAACAAATAACAATAGCAATTGAAAATACAGAAGAAAATAAATTCGAATTAATTGGTGCATCCAAATTTATAATAAATAATTTAAATCTAAATGAAATAAATAAATATTTTCATTTTATATCAAATAAAATAGATAAAAATTTTCAAATAGATTTAGAAGAACAATTGAATAATATTTACATTGAATTATTAACAATAGACAGAGATAAATTTAAAAGTAAAAATTATTATAGTTCTTATTTAACTAAAAAATTTTAATTTAATTTATTAATAAAAAAAATAATTAAACTATTTTTTCAAAATATCATGAAGAAAAAAGTTATATATGAATTTAATAATAAAAAACATTTTCTATATGTCACTTCTAAATTAAAAGAATTAATAGAAGAGATAAAAGATGAACAAGAGATAGAACTTAAAGATAATGAAAATCTTGGAATTTATGAACTAAATAATAATCAAATTAAAACTCAAGATGATTTTGAAATATTTTTTCAAAAAGAAGATTTAAATTTGTTGATTAAAATTGAAAAAGAAATTGAAATTATAAATATAATGAAAAAAATTGACGAAAATGATTCTGAAGAAATAGAAGGACAAAACAAAGAAGAAAATAACAATAATGAATTTGAAGATGAAAAAAAAAATGAAAATGAAAATGAATTTGAAAATCAATATTTAATTGATAATTTTGATAAGATTAATAGTAATAAATCAATAAATCTTGAAGATAAAGAAAAAAATAATAATATTTCAAATAATTTTTTATTTGAACAAATAAGTGATTTAATAAATAACAAATTTGAACAATATAATAATAAATTGAATGAAGAAAAAGAAATGAGAAATAATAAAATTAAAGGATTAAATAAAAAAATGGATTTAATTCTTAATTCTTTAAATGATATTGAAAAAAGACAAGAAAAAATTAATGATAGTGATTTAAATTTTATTTTAAATAATATTTCAAATCAGATATCTCAAGAATTTAATTTAATCAAAAATGATTTAAAAGAAATAATTAGTAATAGTCATAAAACAATAAATCAAAATGTTCAAAATATTCAATCTAAAATCAATAATTTAATTAACATAAAAGAAAATAATTTTAATAACAAATTTGATAATAACAATAATTTTGGAGAAATAATGCGAGAAATTCAAAAACTAAAACAAGATAATAAATATGAAATTCAATTTAATAATTTTTTTGATAAAATTAAAAAAACAATTAATGATTTGAAAAAAGAAATATATGAAAATAATGAATCATTAAAATTAGAACTTGAAAAAATTAAATTCCCAAATAATATTTCAATAAAAGATAAAAACAATCAAGAAAATAACAATAATATTATTAATAAGAACAAGAATTCTTATAGGAAAGATAGTTCAAATGATATAAACAACAATAATAATATATATCACAGTCATAATAATTATAATAATAATAACAGTAAAAATAATAAAAATCAAAATTTATATAGAAATCAAAATAATAATAATAATAGAAATGACAATAAAAACATTAATAATAATAATTACAAAATTCTATTATTGGTTTCAAATAAGAATATAAATGTATTTTTAAATAATATATCAGAAAAAAAAGAAAGAATAAAGGTAGAAATAAAAAATATTGGAACAAAACCTTTACCAAAGAATTGTTATATTAAAGGAGATTCAAAAGATTTTTTTATTCAAAAAACAATTATAAATCAGGAAATATCAGGGAATTCAAGTTTACAGTCCAATTATTTAATTATGGGTAAAAACAGTATGAACATATCAAAAGAACAAAATTTAGAATTAATATTATGTGATCAAGATGGAAATAAAATAAATTCAATTAAAATTCAATTAAATATTCAATTTAAAGAAGAATCTGAAATGTTTGATTTTTCTCAATATTTAAAAGAAGAAAATAATATTATTACTAATAATAATAAAAAAATATATAATGAAAATGAAGATGATATGTTTTTATTGAATGAAAATAAAAAAAAAGAAAATCAAAATATGAATAATGATTCTTTTGATAATGATGAAAATGAGGATATAGATTCTGAATCTTCAGCATTTCAGGAAAAAGTAAATCAACTTCAAGATTGCTTTTCTGATAAAAGTAGAGAAGAATTGAAAGAAATTTTAAAAAAAAATAATGGAGATTATGACCAAGCTTTAGATTATCTATTGGACTTATAATTAATTATATTCTTTTATTATAAAAAAAATTTTTAATTAAAAAAAAATTAAAATTCAAAAAAAATGTTACGCGAACTTAGAGAATCATTTACTCCTCGTCCAAATACTCCAAATAAATTTAAAAATGAAAAAAAAAAATTTAATAATTTTTATTCAATATCAAATAACGAATTAACAAAAAATACTTCAAGAGAAAATACACTTTTATCAAGTGGAGATTTATTATCAAATACATATAAATCTTCAAAATCGAATTTATATGGTAATAAATATTCAAGTGCAAAAAATAGTCAAAAAGGAAGAATAATTTTTAAAGATAAATTTTTAAATAATAATATTAATAAAAATTTAAATAATTATTATACTCATTCTAACTCTTTAAATAATAGTAATGATGGTAATGAAAATAGACCAATAACTCCTAGTAAAAAATATAATATAAAAGATAGTTTCAGAGTGAAAATGAGAAAATCAAATTCAAAATTTAAAAATATAAAAATTGAAAATACTAAAAATTATTTTGATTCAATAGATAGAAATAAACCAATTAAATATACTAAAAATTATTTTAATACAATTGATACCGATATTCAAAATTTAGAAGGAATAATAAATTCAATTAAAGAAAAAAATTTTAATAAATATCAAAATGAAATAGAAGAAAAAAAAAAACAAAAGAATAAATTAGAAAATTCAGTTGCAGTTTTAAAAACAAAAATAAATATGTATGAAAATCAAAAAAAATACATTAAAAAAGAAGATTCCAAAAATTTACTTTTAATTAAAAATATGGAAAATATGAATCAAAGATATAAAAATTTAAATGAAAATATTGAAAAATATCAAAGAGATATTCCAATATATAAACCACAAATAGAAAAATTAAAAAAAAAAACAATTCAAATAAATACTGAAATAATTGGTTATAAAAGAGAAATAGATTTAATGAAAAATCAAATTCAAAATTTAAATAAAATGATTTCTAATAAAAAAAAAGAAAAAGATAATTTTAGACCTGCTTTATTATTATTGAAAAATCATATTAATAATTTAAAACAAAAAATAAAAAATTATGATATTGGAAAAACTGATTTAATGATTAATCTTTCTAATTTTGCTGAAAAAGGAGTTAATTATAATAAATAAATTATCATTTTAAATTATTTAATTTTTTTGATTTTTAAATATTTATTAAAGTAAGATTTTGATATTTATAATTGTATTTTTAATTAAATATTTATGATAATTAAATAAGTGATTATTATTTTAGTTTTTACTTGCTATTAAATTTTCTAATTTATTCATTATTTTTTTGTATTATTTTCATGTGATAATAATTTTTCATTTATATCTTTTTGAATATTTTTATATAACATTTCTAAATCTTTAAAATTTGCTTTATTTTGTAATCCGTTCATTATTTCATTTTTTAAATTTTCTTCCAAACATTTTGTAATTTCAGTATAATCTTTAATATTTAATTTTGTTTTTAATTTTTCAAATAATTGAAAAAATTTAGATTGATTTTCATTTTCAAAAACTGTAATTTTATTTACTAAACTATTTAAAATTTTATTTTGTCCATCCAAACTTAAATTTGCGTTATTAAAATGACAATTTAAAGTTTGAAAATCAAAATTTAAACTTTCAATTTTTTTATTAAAAGAACTGATAACTTCTTCAATTTTTGTTCTTAAAAGTTCTTCAAATAAACTTTTATTTTTATCATTATAATTTTTCATTTCGCTTATTTTATCATTGATATCTAATTTAAATTGATTGAATTCTAAAAAAAAATCTTTTTTATCAAATTTATCTTGGAATTGTTTTAATAATTCTTCAAAAGATATTGATCCAATTTTATCATTGTCAATTTTAGTTATAACATTATTAACATTATTAAATTGAATTTTAATATTATTAATTAGTCTATCTATATCTTCGTCAATGTCTTTAACTTTTGAATTATTTTCTTCTATATATTTTTTAAATTCACATTCAATAAAAGAATTAAAATCTTTAATATCAAGTTTATTATTTAATATATCTAAAAATTTATTTATAGAATTTTTATCCATTTTATTTGATAAATTCATATTAATTTGCTCAATTTCCTCATAATTTACTTTTGAATTTAAAATTTTTATTAATTCATTAAATTCTGTTATATCTATTTTTTTTTTCATTTGATTATCAAAATCAATTTTATCACATTTTGTTCTTAATATATTCATTATTTCATCTTTATTCATTTTATTTGATAAAATATTATTTAAATCTAATATATTAGCTTTTAATGTTAATGCTTGATTTATTTTTTTTATATCATTCATTGTTGGATATAAATTTATTTTTTTATTTATTTCTCTTATAAAATTTTCCATTTGAGAATTTAAATTTGAAGATACTTCATTTATGTTTTTTAAATTTAAATTTTCTATATTTTTTACATCTTTATTTAAAGCATATTCTTTTATTAAATTATTAAAATCATTTTTTGATAATTTATCTTCTTCAATAAATTTTATATATTCCATTGAAGGATAATTTTGAATATTTTTTGATATATTCGTTATTGTTTTTATATATTCGGCTATATCTACTTTTGAATTTATATTATTTTGAAATTCATTTTTTGAAATTTTATTTCCTATTTCATTTTCAAGATTATTTAATTTATTATTTAATATTATTATTTGATCATTTAAAATTTGAATTGTTGATTTTACTATTTCTGGTGTATTATTCCAATTTTGGTTATTAAATAATGATTCTACAGAAGAAACATAATTATCTTGGTAATTTGAATTAAATTGAATTGATGACATTGAAATTTTTTAATTGAATTAAAATAATTATTTTAAATTATAAAATATATAATTTCCCAAAATATTAAAATTAAAAACATTATGAAAATTTATAATCCCCATATTTCAAAAAATTAGTTATTTTAAATTTGAAAAAAATATTATTAATGAAAAATAAAAATATTCAAATTGAAATAGAAAAACAAAATAACAAATTAAAAACTTTAAATAAAAGATTAGATTATTATATAAATTTAAAAAGTACATTAAAAGAAAAATTAGAAGATTCATTAAATGAATATAATAAATTATGTGAAGAATTAAAAATAAAAGAAAATGAAGAACAAAATGTATTAAAATATAAGGAAGAATTTAAAAAATATCAAATATTAGAAAAAACAAAAAATGAACTTTTAATAAAACTTTCTCAAATTCAACAAGAACATATAGTAATAAAGCAAACATATAATAATTATGTTAATGAAAGAAAAAATTTGGAATTAAAAGAAATGAAATTAAAAAATAAAAATGAAATGTTAAAAAAAACATTAAATGAAATAAAAAATAACATAAATGAAAGATTAAAAGAAAAAAAAGACTTAGAAAATTATTTAGATAATAAAGTAAAAGAAGAAGTCACTTTAAGAGAATATTTCGAAGAAAATTTTAATAAAATAAGAAAAAATCAAAGCAATAAAATATTAGAAAAAACAATAAAAAAAAATAATTTTAATAAAAATAAAAATTCCAAAAGTGACATTTCTAATTCAATACAAAGTAGTTTTTCTTCAGAAGAATCAAATAAAAATAATTCAAATGAAATATAAATATTTTTTTTTTCAATTAATTTAAAAAAAACAAATGAAAAAAATCTATTTATTAAAAAATATAATATTATTAATCAAAATCTTCATCATTTTTATCTTTTAATATTTTTTCTTCTTCTTTTTCTTTAATTTTAATTTCTTCAATTTGTTTTTTTAATACTTCCAAAGTTTTTTTACTATCATCATTTAATTTATCACAAAAATTATTATTATCTTTAATTTTTTCAACAACATCTCTAACAACTTTAAATAATTCTTCATATTTAACTTGTTGATTCATAAAATTAATAACATCTCTTTTTTTAATATAATCATAAAACATTAAATAATTAGTAAAAGTAATTCCAGTATCTAAATCACTAATATGGAATTGTTGTTTATCAATATAATAATTATTTTCTAAGAAAAATTCATTCCATAATTTTATTTTATAAAAACAATAATTAGGAAATAGAATTTTACTAGAATTAGGATCATAAAAAACATTTTTATATTTAGAAATATTCATAAAAATATCAGTCCAAACAGAAACAGTTTTATTTTTAGCATCTTTTTCAAATCTTTCTTTTTCAGAATCAAACATAAAAGTACCATATAAATTACAATTATAATTTTTAGCTAAAAATAATAATAAATCATTATTAAATTCAAAAGAATTAGGAAATTGTAAAATTAATTGATGAACACAATCTAAAAATTGTAAAAAAATAGGAGAAATTTGACTTTCTTCTTCATCTTTTAAATTTATTCCTCCTCTTTTTGCAAATTGATGTCCAAAACTTAACCAATCTTTTTCAATTAAAACTGCAAAACCTTTAAAAGTTCTAAAATAAGGATCAATTAATATTTGACTTAAAGTTATTAATTGACTTGATCTATCCCAACCATCAGAACAATGAATTAATACACAATAATTTTTTTGTAAAGTTTTACTTATTTCATTTGAAAAATATAATAATTTATATATAAATTCAAACCATCCTGTATTTTCTATTTGTGACCAAAATTTTAGATTTGTCATTAATTTATTATTTAAACATACTTGATATAAATTTTTTAATGAATTTCTTGCTTTATGTATATTTTCTATTTCACAAAAATTTAAAGAAACATTAGAATAATGTTTTGTATTTTCAAATCCTCCTCCATTAACTCTATTTGCTAAAGCATTATAATAAGGTCTTGCATCAAAAATATATAATTGAGAAGTTAAAGAAATCATACTTTCTAATAATTTAATATCTTCATCATTCTTTCTTATTCCAATTATTCCTGTTTTTGTTTGAGATGATCTCCAAATTGAAGGAGTTACTATTTTATTATTATTATTATTATTATTATTTCCTTTATAATAATAACTTAATACTGGTAATCTATTCTTTGTTCTATATTTTGATGCATTTTCTAATTCTATATCTGACATTGATGATGGTTCTACTAATATTTTTGGATATGTTGCACATAATTGAAACAATTCATTTTTTTTTGTTAATTTTAAATTTAAATTATTATTTTCTGTTATTCCTTGTCTTAAATATTCTTGCTCTGGAGAATATATATTCCATCCATTAAAATAATTTGGTTTTTCCTTTAAATAATTGTTATAATCTTCTGAAAATTTATATAAATCTTCTTTCTTTTTAAATGTACTTAAATCACTTAAATTATAATAAAAGGAATTATTCATATTTTTTGACCATATATGAAAACGAATTTGTCTTGTGTCTCTTAATGAAATTTCTATTGGATATGCATCATAAGAAATTTTTTTATCATCTATTTTTTCTACTTTTGTTATATTTATTAAAGGTAATTTAAAATAATCTTCAGGAATATTAAAATTTTTTTCATTTGTTTCATCCTCAAATTTAAATATTGCTCTAAAGTTTGTTATTATAAAAATTCCAATTAAATTTTTATTTGGTTCTAAAAAAGATGCTTGAGTTTTATCTATAATTTTTTCAACTGGAAATAAATTTAAATTTTTTTTTATTAAATTTGGATCTTCATAAAAATCACCTACGATAATTTTTGGAAAAACCTTTGTTTCTGATAAACTTGGATCAAGCATTTCTGGAAAAAAAAATAATTTTTTTATAATAATTATTTTATTTATTTTTTTTTTATTTTCAAATATGTCATTAAAAGAAAAAATAGAACAGTTTATCAATGGGAATTTTCATTTTTATGAAAATGAATCTTTTGAAATTAGTTTAACTTTTTTAAATAATTTCCCTATTATTTATGATAATACTGGTTTTTTATATGTTATTTTAGATAAAAAAATAGATTTGACAAATAAAAAAGAAAAAGATTTAAAGGTAAAAGTCATTAATTCATATTTTGATATTATATTTTTTAAACATTTTAATAATTCAATTTCAAATATTAAATTTGTTTTTATTTGTATAATTGAAGAATTAAAAATAATAGAAGAAAAAGAAAAAAATAATTTTGACAATAATTTAAATATTTATAAATTTGAATCAATAACTAATAATTTTAAAAAATTTATTTTTTCATATATAAAAGATAAAGTAGAAGATATTCAATATAAAAATATTTTTCCTCATTGGATTTTAACTGAAGAAATGATTAAAAATAGAGTAATTCCAAAATGTAATTTTACTTTAGAAAATATATTATTAGGAAATAATTCAATTAATCGAATAATAAAATTATTAAATACAAATAATGAAAAAATTCATTTATATAATATAATGGATTACATTAATAATATAAATGGAGTATATTCACCAATTGAAATTGATCCTTTAAAAGTTAATAATGAAATATTTAAAGATGAAAATAAGTTTAAAGAAATTTTTTTAAATACTTTTGAAATTGAATGTAAAGAAGGGAATAATTTAAATGAAAGTAAAACTTTAATTGATTTGAGAGAAAAATTACTAGATGAAATGCCGGAAAATATTAAATTCTTAGTAGAAAAATATGAAGGATTTAAATTTAATAAAAAAATGTTTGATGATTATTTTGATAAAAAATTATCAAAAAAAAATACTGATAAAATTATTGATGATGCTGATATTAAAATGGAAAAAACAAATGATAAAAAGGAATTAATGAATTTAAATGGTACTGAACAAACAAATGAAATAAATACAGATTCTAAAAAGGAAAAGACAATGAAAAGAAGAATTTTTTGTACTGTAATCAATAAATAATTTAATTTTTATAAATTAAACCAATAAAAAAACGATATTAAATTGAATTTATTTAACAAAAATTATTAGATATATATTTATAAAAAGTATATATCTTAAAAAATTTTTTGTTATTTTTTTTCAGTATTTAAAATTTTTTGTTTATTATTTTTATTATTTAAAGATTTCATTGTAGAAGAAATTTTTGTGTTATTAAGACTAGAAGTTGAATTTCGGTTTAAATTACTATAACTTTTTAAATGAATTAAACTTCTTGTTGCTATTTGATTTGGACTTTTTAATAATTGATGATTTGATTTGTTATTATTGTTTTTTTTAATTGTTTTTTTTTCTATTTTTTTAACTTCATTTTTCCTTTTATTATTAGTATTATATTTATTTAATAATTTCTCACATAATTTTTTTTCTCTTTCATTTAAATAGTCGTTAATATTATTATATTTTTCTAAAACATTTTTAATAAATATTTCTTTGGTTAAAAGATATTTTTTTTCTATTCCATTAAAAATATTTTTCCATAAATAGCATTCTTTTTTATTGTTTATTATTAATTCTGAATTATTTTGATTTTTATAAGAACAATCAAAAGTTTTAAATTTATTATTAATTTTTGAAATTTCTTGTTTAGAAAATAATTTTAATTTCTTTTTATTGATAATAACAAATTTTTCAACAAAATTTTGCAAAAATTTTTTCTGAAAATAATTATGATATCTATAATAATTTAATTGATTATGATAAGCAGATTGTAAATCTAATATTTTTTCTAAAAACAATTGAAATTCTAATTTCATCATATTATCATGAATTCCCAAAAAATAATCATCAGTATAAAAAATTTCAAAATCACTTTTTAATTGTTCAAAATTATTTTCAATAAAATCTTCATCATCAAAATTATCATAAAATTTATTATCTAAATTAAAAGTGTTAATGGAATTAGAAGAAGTATCTGTAATTTTATTTTCTAAAGTTGTTGATTCTTCTTTCATATTAGGACTTATTATCATATCATCTTGTTCGATATGTTTTTCATAATTTTTATCAATTATTATATCTTCAATTAATTTAAAATTTTCTTCTAATTTTTTCATTAATTTAACATTATTTGTTGAATTTTCTCTTAAATTACTTTGAGATTTTATTGGTTGAATACTTTTATTTTCTTTTAATGAATTAGCTAAAATTGTAAATTTTTTACTTGAAGTATTTTTATTTGAAGAATATTCTTTATTCAAAAAAACTTTTTTTTCATTTATTTTTTTTAAATTTTGATAATCTGTAATTAAAGGTTCAAAATTTTTATTATCTTCATATTCAATATTTATCATACTATTATATAATAATCCTTTTTCATTCATATTATTTAATTGAAAAATACCATCTTCACAACTTTTATTATGTTTTAGTTTTATACCTATTTGACTTAATCTTCTTTTTTCTGTAATATCTTTATTTCTTGTTTTACTACAATTAACTTTATTTTGATTTTCTTTTTTAAAATTTGAATTTAATTCTCTTGGTGAAATATTACATAATTTATTTTCTAAATATTTTGTTTTTTTCGATTTTGAAGTGTTTAAACGACTTTTTTTCTTTGATATATTTACTTTTACTCTTTGAGTTGTTAAAGAAAGATTATTTTCTTTAGTTTTAGATTTTGATGAATTTTTATTTTTTTCATTCGGTAATGTTGCAACTGTTGTATTTTCTACTTGACTTAAATTAAGCCATTTATTGTCGTTATTACTCATTTTATAAATTTCATTATTTTAATGAATTAAATTTGAATTTTCCAAAAAAGAATTATTTATTTTTATTAATTGAATATTATTTATATTTCAAATAAAATTATTTATTTATATAATAAATATATTATCTAAAAAATCATTTGACTATGTTATATTTTTGATTTATTATTATTAATGATATCTACAGAAAGATATCTTTTTGCAGTTTGATGTTTTCTATTTTTATTCCTATAATCTAATAATTCCGGAATATAATTATCAGAATTTATTACATCATAATATTTACTATAATATTTAATATGGTTAATTTTATTTAATATTTCTTTTTCATTTTTATTTTCTTCAATATATTTATCAAAAGTTAACATATCAAAATTTTTTAAAGTATAATTTATATGGTTTTGTGTTTTACATATATTTTCATGTTCTTTTATTAATTTATCTATTACATTATTATATAAGTTTTTCCTTTTGATTAAATGTTTATTTATTGGAAAATTACCAAATTGAATTTTAGGTTTTTGATTTTTTTTTTTCTCATCAGATAATTTAAATTTTTGAATTAAACTTTTAAAATAACTTTTATAATTCTTTTTCTTTTTTTCACTTTGATATTCTGTTGAAGGTAAAGTAATATTCTCAGAAATTGTTTTACCATTTTTTTTTTCTGAATCAAAACTTCCTTTTTTAATATTAACACTACTATTATTTTTCAAATTATTCATACTTGACATACTTGTACTTCTCTGATTAGATTTTTTAGTTTTATTATAATTGATTTTATTTTTTAAATTATTTCTAGCTAAAATTTTTGGAATTGAAGTAAATGTTTTTTTACAATTAAGTACACTAGAATTTTCATAATCATTTTTTTGATTATTTCTACTTAAATTTCTCCAATTACTATAACTTTTATCCTTAACAAAAGTATAATAATGTAAAAGAGTATTTTTCTTTAAATCTATTATTCTATTAGCCATAACTTTTTTTCTTGAATCAACCCAATTTATATAATTATTATATATTGTTCTTTCTTTTAATATTTTTTGAAAAAAAGCTAAATCAAGAGAAAATAATTCAACAATAGCAGAATAAACAGTTATATTACAAAAATAATTTCCTTCTATAGAAATATAATCATCTAATCCAATTACATCACCGTTTTTAATAAAAAATAAATTATACACTTTATTTTCTTTATTAAATTGTATCATTTTATAATTTTGGGAAATTAAATCAATTAATAATTTATTATAAGAATTACCACCTAAGTTTTCTATTATATTATCTAAATAATCATTATTTCCTATAATTTCAGCTTTTAATTCTCCAGATTTAATAAAATAAATTTCATTTCTTTTTTTTCCTTGTTCACATAATAGACTTCCTTTACTTAAATTAACTTTTTTAAAATAATTATAATAATTAAATTCAAAACTATCATAAGAATAATTTTCAAATAATTTAGTAGAAATAATACATTCAATATTATTTCTTCTTATTTTTTCTAAAGCATCTTTAATACAATTTTTATAAATATCTTTTTTTAAAATACCTAAATAACTTTCTTTTAAAGTTATAACAGTTGCAGTTCTTCTTTTAGTATCATCTTTTAAAGCAATATCACCAAAAGATTTTCCAGTATCTAAATCACAAACATTATAATATTTCCATAAAGTAAATAATATACTATCATTTTCTTTTTCTACATTCATTGGAATTAATCTTTGAATATAACTTTCCCAATCAATTAATTCATTTGAAAAACTTGTTAAATTTGAAGTTAATGTTGAATTCTTTTCAAAATCTGATATTTTTTTTAAATATTTTTCTGGAAATAATTTTTTATTTGACATTATTGATCTATGAATTAAATCATATTCACTATATAATTCTAAATTTTCTAAATAATAAATAAATTGTTCTATTGTTAAATACATTTTATATTCTATTGGAATTAATACTATAACTAATCCTTGGAAAATTAAATAAAATTTATCTCCAATTTGTCCATTTAAACAAATTACAGAATCTTTTGGATGAACTTCACATTGAATAAATAAACATAATTTATTTATAATTTCTGAAGGATCTGTAAAATTTTTTTTTAAATTTAATGTTGTTATTAATCCTGGAAAATTACTTAAATAATGTCTTATTATTAAATTTTCATTTTGACTTCTTATAGGTTTTGAAAATATATATTTTAACACATCAAACATTTCTTGAGTATTATTAAATGGTATATTTGTTAAACTTATTCCTAAATCTAATTTATGAATTAAATTATCTGCTATTGCTGTAACTATATCATCTTTTGATTTTCTTTTTACTTTCACATTTATTAATGTTTTTTTCCTTAATAAAGTTTTTTTCATATTTTATTCAAAAAAAAATGAAATATAATAATTTTAATATATTTTCATATTTAAAATAATTTATAATCAATAATTATAATCATTTAAAAACCAAAAAAAAAAAAAAAAAAAAAAAAAAAAAATAATTTTAAAATTTAATAAATAAATTATAATTTTTTAAATATTATATAACAAAAAAAAAAGAAAAAAATCAAATGAAAAATTAAAAAAAAAATTTAAATTTTATCCTCTCCATAAATTAACAGGGAAATTATCCATAATAACAACACCATCAACAAGAACAACCATAATAGTCATTTCAAAACTAACTTTAGTTTTTCCAGCAATTAAAGTAGCACAAGAAAAAGATTTAGGAAAAATCATAAAAAGAGGAATTTCTATATTTTTATTAACATCACCATCTCCAATTTGTAAATTTTGAATTTCACTAATTTCATTAACATTAACACCATTAATATTAGTTTGTTCATGTCTTAAAAATTGTAATTCAATACTTTTAATTTCAACAGAACAATTATGAATAATAATATAACCATCAAAAGGTTTTTCAAAATTACAATTAATATTATTTATAAAACATTCAATATTAAATTGAGGCATTGGTCTATTTTGTAATTGATTAGATTCAATATTATTTTGAGTTAAACTAAAAAAATAAGGAACTAATTTAGTTCCGAATTTAGGATCAATTCCCATTCCTGGAACAGTTATATTTATTCTTATTTTTTCTGAAGAATAACTTTCAATATTATTTAGTTTTATATTACAATAAAATTCATACATTACTGAAACTACAACTCCACGATAAGTTTCATAAAATTTTTCATTTGATGATTCTGGAATTAAAGGGAATTTAAAATATACTGTTGGAGTATTACTTCCTTTTAATAAATCTCCATTTGATACTAATGTTAAATATTTTGATAAAAATAATTCTTTTATTTTTAGTGGAGGTTGAACTCTTCTATTTGATAATATAAATGTTCCTTCTAATACTAATGATAAATTATATTTTGATTCTTGCTTTTTGTTTTTTAATATTATTGTCCCTGATATTGAATCACCTACTGAATATTCTTTGTTAAAGTTTTCGAAGTTTATTTTTATATCCATTTTTTTATTCTTTTTTAATTTTTTTTTTTTAAATTGTTTTTACTTTTTTTTTTTTTTTTAATTTTTTTTACTATTTTTTTTTGAGTTTTTTATATTTTATAAAATTGAAAAATATAAAAAAGTTATTTATTATTTATTTTCAGTTTTATTATTTTTTTTATATTTTATTTTATTCTTTGTCTTTTTTTGGTTTTTTTTTCTTTCTACGAAATATATCTGCAGGATTGAAGTTTCTCTTTTTATTTTCTTGTAATAAAAATGGTTTTGTAGCTAATAAAGCTCTTTCTTCATTTTGATTATTTTTAATTATATTAATATCTTCAGTTTTATTATTATTTTTATTATTTGAATTTATATCCTCTTCATTTTTATTAAAAGGAGAAAAAGAATTAATATTATTTCCTTTATTATTTACATTATTATAATTAGTATCATTATTAAATTTATTATTATCAATAATATCATTATTATTATTTGAATTTTCTACTAGAATAGGTTTTTTATTAGTATTAATTTGATTTAGATTTTCTAATTTAAATTCAGAGAATTTTAATTTATTAAAATCTTCTTCCTTTAATTTTTGATTTAATAAACCATCATTATTATTGATATTTTTTTCAAAAGTTTTAAATTTAATTTTTTCATCATTATCATTACTATCTCTAAATAGATTTGATAATTTTTTTTCAATTTGAAGATTAGAAAAATCAGTAGCATTAAATTTAATAGTTTCTTTTCCAATATTATCATTAATTCTAGAAATATCTCTATTATCAAAATTATTAAAAAAGTTATTTAATCTTTCTTTTGAATTAGAAACAAAGTAAGTAATAATTTTACTCATTACTTGTTTCATTTCATATATTCTTGAATTAAGTTCTCCTCTATCTTCATTACCAGATTTTTCTCCATTTTCAACAATAGTTTTATTATTTTTTTCTATTTTTATTTGTATTCTTTTTAACATTTCTAATTCATAATTATTTACAGTAGTTAATCCACTATGAATAGATAAAGCTCCTATATCATTTGAATTAAAACTTAATTTATTTTTTGTATCATTTAATTTATCATTATTATTAAATTTAATTGTTTTTTTCTTTAATATTCTTCTTTCTGTTGAATCATGTAATAAATTAATTATTTCTTGTAATTTTTCTGGTCTTTTTTCTATATATAATACACAAACTGGTAAATCAAATAATTGAAAATAAAAATTTAAATTCCAAAATATATGTCTTTGATAATTATCTTTATAAAAATCACTTGTATAAAAATAATAATCCGTATTATTTTTAATTATATTATCTATTTCTTTTACCAAAACTAAAGGAGAAAAGAATTTTGCTGTTTCTGTTTCTAAATTGTTTTGATCTTCTTTTATATAATATAATTTAGGAAATATTTGATTTAAACAAGAAGGACAAATTGATTTATAATCACTTTTTCCTCTTGAAAATCCTGCTAATATTTCTTCTATAATAATTTTTTTTTTATGATTTTCTTTATATTTTAAACAAAAAGGACATAATTCATATGTAAGAAAAATACTTTTACTAATTAATTCTTCAATATTACTATCATCTTTTTCTTTTAATAAATTAACTACATTTTGCATAAGACTTTTATTTAAAAGACTATTTGAAATATTTTGAAATTGATGTTTATTAATATTATCACTCATAGCAAAAAATCCATTTAAAAATGCATTATAAAATAAAACAGAATAATTCGATCTTTTTTTATTTATTAAATTGACTAATTTATTTAATGGTTTAACATATTGACTTAAAGAAGCTCTAGCACAAGATTTAATAACTTTTGTAAATAAATTTTTAGAAGGAGTAATTTTTTTTCTTTCAATTAAATCTTGTATAAGAGAAATAGCATAATTCATTAATTCAATAGCAGTTTTATCATCATATAATAAAATAGAAGTAGAAAAGAAATTAAACCAAATTTCATAAATTGTATATAATAAATAATTAGCCCACTCTTTATTATTTAATTTAGTATAATCATAACACCATTCATCATTACTATAAAAGAATCTAGTTTTATATATTTTTTTTCCTTTTTCAGTTTTAATATAATATTTAGGATTTAATCTTGGAAAACTAGGATAAAAAAATGATTTTCCTTCTAAATCATCTATTTTAATATCTGGACATACTGTTGAAATTGTTGGAATATTTTCTGGTAAATAAACTTTATATTTTCCTCTTCCTTTTTTTATTGAATATAAAAAAAAATCTACTATACTATTTTGCTTTATATTTTTAAATGAATCTATAAATTGATGAAATGTTATTGTTTCTGTAAATTTTGCTAAAAATGAATCTGCATCTAAACTTGAATGATCTTTTAAAAAATTATTTATTAAAAATATTTCTTGATCTTCTTCTTTTTGTTCTTCTGGTTTCTTTTTTTTATCTTTTTTATTAAAGTCTAAATTTAAATATTTTTCATAATTTTTAAACATATGAATAAAAACATCATAAAATATATCTCTTATTTCACTAGTATTAATTTTTATTTTTTTATCTTCATCATCAATTAAAGGTTGAATATTATCATTAAAATCCATTCTTTTTTGTGCATTAACAGGATTATCTAAATTATATTTAGATTTAATTTTATTTAATTTTTTTAAAAGTAAAGAATTTAATTTATTTGGTAATTTTGGAATTTTATCATAATAATTTAAAAAAGTATTTTTCTCAACATTTAAAATTAAATAATCTCTTGGTAAATCATCTAAATTAATAGGATAATTAATTCCAACAATAATAGGCATAGGACTATCAAGAAATTCAATTAATTTTTCTGGTAAAATAGGAATAATAGTATGTTCATATTTAAATGGAAATAATAAAGAAATTATAGCTAAACAAATTTGTCCTAAAGTACTTTTACTAGAACATAATAATATTATTTTTTTTTCTAATAAAACTCCTTCCCAAAGAGTTATAATTTGTTCATAACTTAAAACAGAAAATAAAGTTTCAATACATTCATCATTTGTATCCCATTCAGAACCATAAATTGGAATTCTATAAAAATTTAATTTTTCTTCTGCAATATTAAAAGTTAATATTTTATCTAAACTTTCAAAAACTAATTGATCAACAAAACAACAAATTGCTCTTTCTAAAGGAATTTGTGTAGAAGAAGAAACTTGAATTCTATATAATTCTCTTAAAAATATTTTACAATTATAAAAAAAAGGATAATTACTAATAACTAATAAACTTTTTTCAACATAATATTTATTTTTTTTATCATCAAAAATAGGAACAAAACTTTCTAATAAATCATTAGAACATTCTTCCCAAAAATTTAAACAAGTACCATAACTTCTTTTTCCTGATTCATCAGTTAAAATTATATTAAACCAATAAGGCATTTCACATATATTTTTAATATGAATTCCATTAGGAAAACAATGCATTGCAATTCCAGGATCTAAATTTAAATTTTGTGGATAAAAATCAATAATTTCTGGTAAATATCTATAAATATATGGTGATTTATGATATATTATTCCAAATTGACAAGTTTTTCTTTCTGGTTTTTGAGTTATTATTATTTCTTTTAATGGTAAATTTTTATATGATCTTGTTATTAATATTACTAATCCTTCTGTTTTAACTGGTATTTTTATATAATCTTTAACATTACAAAAACTTGGTATTTTAACATAAAAATCATTATAATCTATTATTCTTTCACATTCATTTAATATTGGATGACTTGTTTCATCTCCATTTTCTATTATTGTAAATCTTATTGGTTTATATTCTAAATCTTTATATTTTCTTTTTAACAATAAAAATTCTGGACTTTCATAATCACATTCTGCTATTTTTAATCCTGTTATTGGTCTTTGATAAAATTGACAATATTGTATTCTTAACCATATATTAAAATCTTTCAAAATTCGAATCCTAATTTTTAAAAAATTTTTGTTTATTTTTTATATAATTTTTTTATTTTACCATTTTTCTCCTTTCATTTCTATTATATCATTTGACATTGATGTATTTTTCTGAACCAAATCTACATTTTGAATATATGGATATTCTATTTCTTCTTTATATTTTTGAAGATTTAATTCATTTAAACCACATACACAAAATGATTTGATTATTTGGTTTTCATTTTGAGAATCCATTTTATTTTTTATTTTTTTTTTTATTTTATAATTTAATTTTTTATAAATTATTTAAAACTTTTTATTTAGATTAAAAATATTTTTTTCAGTTGAAAATTTTTTAAATTTTTTTTATTTTATTTTTCTAATGATTTTTTAAGCTCTTTTAGTTCTTTGTTTTCTTCGTTTAGTTTTTTTAATTTTTCTTCTGATTCCTAAAATTTTATTATATAAATTTATTTTATCAATATACTTTTATTAGAGTTTTTATTTTTTTTATTTCATTCTCTTTTAAAAGTAATTCTTTTTTATAAAAATTTTCTTTTGTTATAGGTTCATTGAAATTATTTATTGAATTTTCAGTTAAATTTTTTTTATTATTATTATTTGATTTTATTTTATATTCTTCAATTTTAATTTTTAATAATTTTAATGCTTTTTCAATATAAAAAGGTTTACTTGAAATTATTCCTTCAATATCATCTTTTTGTATTTTAAATCCTAATTTTTTTAAAACTTTATTATTTAATAAATTCCAATTTTCTAGTTTTTGTTTATGATTTTCAGTTGGAATATAATTATTAATTTGAATAAGGGAAGGAATATTTTTTTTAATAATCTCAGCATAACATGTTCCATCAGAAAAATCTCTGTTAATATTTTTTACTGTTTTTGATAAATTATAATTATCTACCCAATTATAAATTTCATAAAATTCATTTTCATCTAAAAATTGATTTGTAAACATATTTTTTTAAATTATTATAAATTTATGTTAATATTTTTTTTTAAAATATAAAAGAATAAATTATTAATTGTTTATTTTTTTTTTTTTTTTTATTTTCTAAGAACTTTGTTTTTTAAAAATCATTATTATAACATTTTTCCTATTTTGAATCATTTTATTGATTTAACAAATGATTATTAAAATTTTAAATAAGTTTAAATATTAAAAAAATTTATTTATTTTTACATTGAATACTAAAAATATCCTTCAATAATCTATAATATTTCACGTAAGAAATATTATTTTCATAAAAATAAATACCAGATTTCAATAATTTTAGTCCATTTTTTTCTTTTAAATATATATAAATTTGTGTATCATTTTGAAAAAAAAATTTATTTAAAAAAGTTTTAACAATCCTATA